>OU342739.1:501491225-501554622 GCA_910589765.1 Avena atlantica
GGTAAACAGTCCACATGTTCCATGAACAAGAGACCATTGTTTTCTCCCTAGTAGCAACAACACATCTACAATCGAAGAGATTATTGTCACTTCCTTGGAAACTAGAGGCATGAACCCACTATCGAGCATAATACCCCCTTTTGAGTCACTAGCAACTACTTGGCCAAGATAGCTACTAACAACAAATAGCGTGCAAGATCACAAACAACACAGACATGATAGAATCATAAAGAAAAAACCATTAATCAAACCAACATAATAATCTCAATATCCATCGGATCCCCGCAACACAACATGCATGATTACAAATAGATTAGATCTTGATCATGAACGGAGCTCACAAGATCTATACATGAAAGCACAAATGAGGAGATACAACCATCTAGCTACTACATGGACCATAGTCCAAGGTGGAACTACTCACGCATCATACCGGAGAGAAGGCCTCCGGGATGATCTCCCCTCCGGCAGGGTGCCGGGAAGAACTTCAGATCCCCTGATCTAGGGACGATGGTGGCGGAGGCTATATAGACAGTTTTGTGGATATTTGATCGGGTACTCAGGGTTTCTGCATCGGGGGATTCTTATATGCGAAGGGGGAGACCGAGGCGGCGGCCAGGGCCACCAAAACCCTAGCCAGGCATGGGATGGGGCCCCACCCGCGCCTGGGGTAGGTCTGGCCCCCCTGGCTGGCTCCTCCGGCTCTCCTCTGGACTTCTTGTTCCCCACGGAAAGTAATTGACTTTGTCGTTTGTCCCGTCCAATTCTGAGAATATTTCTTTACTAACTTTTCTGAAACCAAAAAAAGTAGAAAACATGCATCTGGCACTGTTGCAACTTGTTAGTAGGTTAGTACCAGAAAAACATGTAAAAAGCACCTCAAAGTGTGGACAAGTAAAGCAAAGTAGATACTAAACAAGCATGGAGCATCAAAAATTATATATGCGTTTCCAACGTATCAACATCCCCAAGCTTAACTCCTGCTCGTCCTCGAGTAGGTAAGTGATAAACAGAATAATTTTTGAGGTGACATGCACCCTCACAATAAAGATCCAACCATTTGCAAGCATTGAAAGTTGGGATCAAAGAACTCTAAACATGTGCATAAAATATGGAGTTCTAACAATAGGACATAGTAACTATCCATGCAACATGAAAGGCTACAAACAAAGATCATGAATAACATGCATTAAAAAACGTTTGTTTGTTTCACATGCAGAAAAACATAGCATAGTGGCAATCAGCTTGTCCCTCATAGAGTAGCAAATAGATGCATAGGACACCTGCAAAGTTCACAAGGGTGACTAGAAACAAATAGCACAAGAACAAGTAATAACACAATATGCATCAATTAATAAGCTTTGGAATACTACACACAGTGTGACAACTATGCTCTCTTAATGGCGCCTAAAGGTAGAAGGTGGAGACTCAATAATGGTGGAAGAAAGTCCTTTTTGTAAAGGAAGCAGGGATTACAAGTTTCAAAAGGAGCTTCCAAAATTATGGTACTTGTTAGCTTTCAGCCCTCATTGTCCCTATCATAAGTATCTTGAAGTGGTTAAGGTTAAAGAGGTAAATGTGGAGTATATGCTTGACGAAGTATAAGCTGGCAATCTCAAGTCCCTTGAATACGAGGGCCACACCTCATGCATACTCAACTTTGGGTTCAGGTAAGTTCTTGTCACTGTAAGTATTTGCATATCATTGAGAACCGCCAACGGGGTACCCCTTGCACATGGTACAGGAGCTTTCCCATAACCAAAATGACAAGGCAAGCCGACAATGAGCATCTCAACAATCTTTTTATTTACCATATGCATAGCTTTTTATTGAGGATGCTTCATAGATAGCTCACTATGGTGATGCTGCAAGTTTCCACCATGATTAGGCATGGCTTAGGCTAGCGGCCCAGGCGTTTCTCTAACACAGAATACAAACTCCATGGACTTACAAGTCCCCTCTTTATTTCACACCGGTGACATCCATAGAAAAAAGAACATGATATCAACTGAGTACAATAAGGTACAAGTGCAATGTTGAAAATGTTCTCCGTGACAGCATGGTTCTGCTAATTCCAACTTATAAGTGCAAGCATATACAACAAAGTTATCACAATGGTTCAAGTTTTTTAGGGGCAAATAATAAAGTATGCCATCAAGTTCGTTAGGGCTTTAATCAGTAAGTTTTCACATAAAAAATAGTTTTTAATTGGAAGATAGTTGAAAACAAGAATATACTTGGAATGGTGTAACACACCATGCATAGGAGTTTATAGTGGACACTTTGGAATAACTTTGACATGGTTATACCCTACGGGTACACGACCTTAGCATACCTAGTCCAGCCCAAGGAAGGCCCACGAGAATATGCGCCAGTCCATGAAGGCTTTCGGGTGGCCAGGGCCCATGGCGCCTTCGGATCCTTGGAGAACAAGACTAGAGTAGATAGAATATTCAAAGGGTAAACCCTAAAACCTGTAACCTACTCGATCTGTGCCTGAGACCTGCCTATATCTATATAAAGCTAGGAGGGCACGACGAGGAGGGCACTTCGCATACCACCGCATACACAGCTCCACGCCAGATTGCATCTACGCACCCCTATACTTTTCGGTTCCGCCGTAATCAAGAGCAGACAAGTAGGAGTAGGGTTTTCCCTCCGGGGGCCTGAACCTGGGTAAACCTCGTGTCCCCGTGTTGCTTGTTTGCTAACCGTTCCGCGATCTCCAGCATCCCCATCTTCTCCAAAACCCAAGATCATAACAATGGGCATTGACGAGATTAAACCTCGTCAATTGGCGCCGACTGTGGGAACTGGGGACGCTGATTGTGCGATCATGACGGTCCCAACCAAAGTGATCAACAACTCCGCGGCGACGGAGAGTCATATCCTCTTTGGCGCTTTCGACTTCACCGCCCACTCGCCAACCACCCTGAAGGACTTCGAGCCCGTTGGCGATGGGCTCGAGATCCTGTTCGGGAGCTTCTGCTTCCAGGTGGGGCAGACCGGCACTCTCCGTCTCCCAGAGCGGGTGCCCCCGCCATCGATCAGGCCCGCTTCATGGGATCCACACCCCGTGCTACACACATCACCATCAACAGATGAGTCAGATCTGTGCGATCCACCATCAGAGGAAGGGACCTACGGTTCCGGATCCGAAAGCTACGGCAGCAGCAATCCAATCTACGAGCGCTACCAATGTGCCACAGTCATCCAGAGCGACGTGGATCACGAGCACAACCCGCCACCCAACTCGCAGGGTAGAAATGGCGAGAACAGGAGAAACCAGTCCCCCCCGCCCAGCGAGGATGACACAGATCCCAATCGGATCATCCACGTCAGCGATGAGGGATGGGCTCAAGCACGCGAAGCCGTGGCCGGCAACAAGATCCTGCCCGTGGGTGCCTCACGGGGCCTGCTGATGGTGTACCACCTGCTCCTAGTCGAAGAGCACAAGAAGCAGGTGAAGATGCAAGAGGTGCTTGACAAACGCAAGCAAGCAGCCTCGGAGTCCAGTGCGCGGCGAGCTGCGCTCTCTGCCATGGGCGGCTCCAGCTCGCACGGCAACCATGGCAACAAGCACCGTTCTCGCACGGAGAACATGGATCCCAAGGCACGTCGCGAGGTGACTCGGACCCTCAACACGTCCTTCATGGAGATGGATGCCGACGGAAACGACATCCCGAAGACACCGCAAGCTGCGATCATGGTAGCCACCACATACCTCGCGTCCCATCCACCTCCGGTGGGGGACCCTAAAAGGGCCATGCACAAGTCCGCACTTACCGGACTCGGACTCATTGGAGCTGCGCTCCATGGAGAAGCTCCTACGGAGCCAAAAAAGAAGGTTGTGGTCAGGTTCAACCGTAGCCCAACGCCTTCATCCGACAATGAAGAGCATGACCTACCTCGAAGGCACAAGAGCTCGCGCCATCGCAGCCGCGATTATGACGCTCGAAGCGAGCTCACCCAGCGCAAGATCGACAAAGCGCGCGCTAATCGCGTCTGCTCGTCCGAATCCGAGGAGGACGATGACGAAGGAGAACTCTGCGGAGCCCGATGCTTCAGCAAATCCGTTCGACGGACACGGATGCCGTGGAACTTCAAGCTTCCTTCGGACACTCCGAAGTTCGACGGCACACAGGACCCCAAGGCGTGGCTCAGCAACCACCTGTCGTCTATCAAACTACACGGCGGAAACAAAGACACCGCCCTGCAATGCCTTCAGCTGCAGCTGACAGGCGCAACCCGGATCTGGATCAGCAGCCTATCCTTGGGATCCATCCGAAGCTGGGAGGAACTAGCGTACAGTTTCATCCGAAACTTCAAAGGCACTAGCAAAAGGCCAGCCTCGATCAAGGAGCTGCGGGCCTGCACCCAAGAAACGGGCGAATCTATTTGCTCGTACATATTACGCTGGTCCAACACCAAGAACTCCACGGCGCACATCTCTGAGGAGAGAGCGATCGACGCGTTCAAGGATGGCGTCAAGCGCCAGGACTTCAAGGAGAACCTGGGCGCATCAAGCCCAAGACACTCGAACACCTCATGGACATCGCCAACAGGTGGGCAGATGGCAAGGACTCCGTCCACCGAGCTCACTCGAAAGAGGAAGATGACTATGGCCGGCGACGTGAACGCCGTAGTAAGAGAAGATCGCGCGTCTACGACGATCGCGACGGACCCGACATGGTCGCGGCTGGCTACGCCGACCGCCGCAGTGACGGCAACCGCAGCAGCGGCGGATACCGCGCCGCGATGGAGGACGCCCAACAGTCATGGCAACGTCGCGGCCGCGACGACGGACCTTCAGCATACGACAATCTGTCGGTTCCATGCACCATCCACTTCTACATCGACAAGCAGGATGGTAAAAAGAAGGCAAGCCACATGCTCAAGGATTGCCGCGAGTTCCAGAAACTCAGCGAGAGCATGTCCCAGATGAGGTAACAAGCCCCGAACCCCGGGTACAAGAACACGCCCGCACCAGGCAACATCGCCCATGGAGCTCCTCCACCACCACCCGTGGGACCTTCAAATCATCCAATCGCACCCGCGCAGAACAACGGCGGAAACGGGTACCCCGTGCCAAAGGGATCACTGATGATCCAAAAGGGGTGTCCAATGAACAGGGTGCATAAGAAAATCACCCGTCAGATCAATCTGGCTATGACTGCTCCACCCGCCATCCCTGAGTACCTTACCGGATCGGAGTCCTGCATCACGTTCAGCCGTTCAGATCACCCTTGCCAGGTCCCTCGCCCAGGTCATGCTGCCCTGGTGCTTGAGGCGCAGATCAGAGGATTCGATATGAGCCCCGTCTTCATGGACGGCGGCAGCGGCATCAATCTGATGTTCGCCAGCACCTTAGCAGCAATGCAGATCCCACTGTGCAGCCTGGAACAATCCGACACAATGTTCCACAACATCGTTCCAGGAAAAGGTATATTCCCCCTAGGAAAGATATGGCTCGACGTCATCTTCGGCAAGCCCGATAACTTCCGGTGCGAGCGACTCGAGTTCGAAGTGGTGGACTGGCCATCACAATACCACGCCATCCTCGGGCGTGTGGCATTCGCACGGTTCCTGGCAGTACCGCACTACGTGTACCTGGTAATTAAGATGCTAGGACCAAAGGGCGTCATCACGGTCCACGGGAGCTTCACCCGATCGGACCACTGCGGCAGGGACTTCAATAGAATCTCCCAGTCATTCGGCATGCAGGAGGAGCTCATAAGACTCCGAGAGGTGACGGACAACGGAGCACCCCCGGTTGCAAGACAAAATGCACCCGACATGTCCTTCGACTCCACCGTCAACACAAGGAAGGTGCAGGTCCGCCAGACGGACACGTCCAAGACGGCGCTAATCGCCAACGACCTTAGCCCCGCATAGGAAAGCACGCTCGTCGAATTCTTCCATGAGCGCTGGGAAATCTTCTCCTGGTGTCCTGTGGACATGCCAGGAGTTCCCAGGGAATTCGCCGAGCACGCACTCAACGTCTTTCCAGACGCCAAGCCCGTCAAACAGTCCATCCGACGACTGTCCGAACCACGGGTCGAAGCAATCGGAGTTGAAGTCAACAGACTACTCGACGCAAACTTCATCAGGGAGATCAAGGAGAGCGAGTGGCTCGCCAACACCGTGATGGTCCCCAAAAAGGACACGGAGATCCCGCGGATGTGCGTGGACTTCACATCTCTGAACAAGCACTTCCCAAATGATCACTTCCCTCTCCCTCGGATCGATCAGATCATCGATTCGACTGCAGGATGCGAGAAGCTCTCCTTCCTCGACGCCTACTCAGGCTACAACCAGATTCGACTGAAGTTCAAAGATCAGGATAAAACAGCGTTCATCACGCCATTCAGAGTGTTCTGCTACAACACAATGCCCTTCGGGTTGAAGAACGCAGGCGCCACGTACCAACGGTGCATGCATGCATGCCTGAAGCACCAGATCGGCCGCAACATCCAAGTCTATGTCGACGACATAGTAATCAAAACAAGGGAGGCCAAGACACTCATCGACGATCTCTGCGAGATGTTCGACAACCTTGATTGATACAAGATCAAGCTAAACCCAGAAAATTGTGCCTTCGGCGTCCCATCTGGTCAGCTGCTAGGCTACTTCATCTCCCAGCGAGGAATCGAAGCGAACCCGAAGAAAATCCGGGCCATAATGGCCATGGAGAAGCCCAAGAACCTCAAGGGGGTCCAGCAACTTGCTGGGCGAATCGCGGCGTTGAGCAGGTTCATCAGCCGCATGGGCGAAAAAACCCTGCCTTTCTATCAGCTGCTACGCAAGGCAGACTAATTCGAGTGGACGCCCGAAGCGGACGACGCATTCAAAGATCTAAAGCGGCTGCTCTCTACCTCGCCTGTCTTGGTCACGCCAAAGGAGCGTGAACCTCTACTGCTATACATAGCATCTACACACCAGGTGGTAAGCACCGTGCTTGTGGTCGAAAGACCCAAAGATGGCAAGACCCACGGGTCCAACGCCCAATCTACTACCTCAGCGAGGTATTGACACCGACCAAGCAGAGGTACCCTCACTACCAGAAACTCGCCTACGGCGTATTCATGACGGCTCGTCGGCTGAGCCACTACTTCTAGGAGCATCAAGTCATGGTCGTCAACGAAGCACCTCTGAACAGCATCCTGAACAACCCGGAGGCCACAGGACGTGTGGCCCTATGGGGCATCGAGCTGTCACCTCTAGACATCATCTATGAGAAGCGCCACGCGATCAAGTCTCAGGTTCTTCCGGACTTCCTCGTCCACTGAATGGAACTGCAGCTGCCAGACACACCGGACATGACACAGTCATGGACGATGCACTTCGACGGCTCCAAGCGCGAGGCCGGAGCAGGAGCTGGAGTCATATTGACCTCCCCGCAGGGCGACAAGATGAAGTACGTCCTCCGGATGAAATTTCGAGCCTCCAACAACGAGCCCGAGTATGAGGCCCTCATACACGGCATGAGGATGGCCAAGATCAGCGGCGCGACGCGCCTGGTCATCTATGGAGACTCGAACCTTGTCGTCCAGCAGACGATGAACGAGTGCGACGCACACACCGCCAACATGATTGCGTACCGCGCACTCTACAACACACTCGAAGGAGACTTTGACGGCTGCGAGCTTCGGCATGTTGGGAGAGAAAGCAACGAAGAGGCTGATAGACTCGCCAACATCGGCTCCACCTGCACACGGGTGCCACCAGGTGTGTTCCTCGAACAGATCTGCGTGCCATCCATCAAAAGGAAATTCCCAAAGGGATCACCCGAATAAGCAGAGCACTCGGGGGCTGCGCTACCCGAAGGACAAGAAGGACCAGAAAAACTCGACACCGAGGTCGCAGTGGTCAACCTGATGCAGGTCATGGCAGTGGAAGAAACATGGACACGGCCATACCTCCGATATCTGATAGACGGGGAGCTGCCTGACAACCCGACAGATGCCCGGCGCATATCTCGCTGGTCCAAGGCCTTCACCATCATCAATGGCGAGATGTAAAAGCGTAGCATTTCGGGTGTACTCCAAAGGTGCGTCACATCGGTGACGGCAAAACCATCCTCCAAGACATCCACGAGGGCATCTGCAGCCATCACGCGGGCAGCCTCGCCCTTGTCGCCAAAGCTCTACGAGCTGGGTTCTACTGGCCAACGACCATGAACGACGCCAAGGACATCGTCCGAAGGTGCAACGGGTGCCAGAGGTTCGTAGATAAACCACACGCACCAGGATCGGAACTCAGGCCCATACCCCTGGCCTGGCCCTTCGCCCAATGGGGCCTCTACATGATCGGCAAACTGCCCAAGTCCTCGAAAGGAGGCCACGTCAACCTCCTGGTCGCAGTCGAGAAATTCACCAAGTGGATCGAGGCCATGCCCGTTACTAAGCAAAAGGGCAAAACTGCCGTCAAGTTCTTCGAATCCATTGTTTACAGGTTCGGCATGCCGCACAGCATCATCACCGACAATGGGTCAAACTTCATCTCCAAGGAATTCCAGGACTTCTACGAAGACCTCGGAATCAACATCACATACGCCTCTGTGGCGCACCCGCAAACAAACGGGCAGGTCGAAAAGGCCAACGGGCAGGTCGAAAAGGCCAACGGCCTCGTCGGTGGAGGCATCAAGAAGCGCCTAATGAGCCTACTCCAGCGACTCGCAGGAGCCTGGACATAAGAGCTACCCTCTGTCCTCTGGAGTTTGCGCACAACGCCAAACAGCTCAACTGGCTACACGCCTTTCTTCATGGTGCACGGAGCCAAAGCCGTGCTGCCCGCAGAGGTACGCCACAAGGCCCCACGGGTCGTCACCTACAGCGAAGCCGAATCGATGGCCGCACTCGAAGACGTCGTCGACACCCTCGACGAGGCACGCGACATCGCCGCGGCCCGATCAGCGGTCTATCAACAAAGCCTCCACAACTACCACAGCCATCGGCTGCGCCCAATGTCCTTCGTCGAAGGATACCTAGTCTTACGACTCAAGCAAGAGCGACCGAAGAAGCTCGAGTCGCCCTGGGACGGACCCTACATCGGCACTGAAGTCATCCCAGGTGACGCCTATTGCCTCAAACACGTGGAGTCTGGAGTCGCATACTCCAACCCATGGAACGTCGCACAACTGCGACGCTTCTACCCCTAGCTACCCCCCTCTTTTTACTTGCAATAAGGCTATTCAGCCAAGGCTACTTAGCCGAACAATGTACCTCCTCCTTACGATATGAATAAAGCTAAGTGTCTCGCCCCAAATTTTTTGTCTATTATTCGCATTTTCTTCATATTACAACACAATCGGGGGCTCCCCTCACCTCACGACTTTGTCGACTGAGGATAACGCGTGTGCACTTGAGTAGCTGACCATGTCAGGCTAACGAAAAGGGCACACATACAAACAAAGCACCACGTGGTAAACAACAATCAACCTTTACAGCAAAGGGCATAACACGCCCAGTCGAATACATACAAATTTTACATCTATCTTTTTACAGGTCCTACCTATTCTGAAGAATCACCTGCGCACGCTGCTCAAAGAGATCTACAATATGTTCGGCATATTGCCTTACAGCCGCATAATGTGGACGCATATCCCACACACCACCATACGGCCGAAGAGGCGGCCCAGCTACCACAGCAACAAGATCTACATCAGGACGATGTAGCCGCACAAGGGAAAGCGCAGCCTTCACACCCGCAACCAGCTGATACCGCACCAGCTCCCTAACATGATGCACATCTCGAAATTTTGCCAGCAGGCCCCAGAGAGTCGATGGTGCCTCATCCAAGGGAAACATCACTTGCAGAACCGACGCCAGCGAAGTCTTCACTTGACACAGCACCCGCGACACCTGGTGAACACGATCCTGCACAGTCGCAAGGACCATGGCACGATCGCGGTCCATCTAGAAAAAACCGTCGGCCTCCATGTCCTGCTAGGTCAGGTAGTTGATCCGAACAGCAACACACTCCTTTTCCTCCTTAGGAACAAGGTTAGCACCTGCAACACCTGCAAAGTAAGATGACAGGCCAGCAGGCGCATCCGAAAAATGAGCAGCAACTCGAAAAACTCACATTGAAGCTGTTCGGCCAGACGACGCAACTCCCCCATAAAATACTCCTCTCTGGCAACGCCTCGCTCTGTCTTCGATTTCCAAACATCAGCGTGGCCGCGCACTCCAAGAAATTCTTTCTCATGACTACGAATGCAGTCACGAAGAAACACAAGCTACGATGCATCATCCAAGGATGGCCGCAGCTGCGGCGCAGACGAAGTATCAACGGGATCATCACCCGAAGGTCCCTAGAGGAAAAGAAGGCAGGGATATGAACAAACACACGAATGAACAAAGAGCTCGGAGATACATTATATGCAGCAAAAAGCCACTGCATGGCACAAGGAGTGTTCATAGATATATTACAACAAAAGAAACAAAAGCTATCCTACAACTACAAGGCCTAAGAAGCTGCATCCTGAGTAGCCTCGGAGCCGGATTGCCTACTCTTGGCCTCCCCCTGCTGCCTCACCGCGTACTCAGCTAGCAAGTCAATCAACTTTGGCCCATAACGTTTAACAACGGGCAGCGTAGAGGGCTAAGGCTACCTCGGATCCATCAGCAGCCGTTGGCATCTAGGAGGTGACCTGAGGAAGATACAGCTCCGCTCCAGACGCCAAGGCCATCGCCAGCCCCAAGGATGCACCGATGCCTTTCTTCTTGCGCTTATACGCTGCAGGCGCATCGGCTGACAGCGCATCCGCCAACAATTCGACATCCTCGAGGGCGACGCCCTTGGGGACGATCTCCTTGTAGAAGCGCCCGAGAAACTCCTTGGCCTTGGCAAGTGAGCCGACCACGGTATTGCAGCGGTCTTCGACCGCCGCAGTGGCATCATCCAGAGCACTTCCGTGCTCTAGGGCACCGCGGTCAAACTCGATGCCTGCGGCATCTAAACAAACGGAAGAAGCAACGTGAAAACCAAGCAAAAAAATAAAGATAAGGAAGCCAAAAAGGAACAAACGAAACCACTCACCCGAAATAGCCTTGGCAGCAGCCATTAGCTTGCCGGTTACCTCCTTCTCGCGCGAGGCCGCATCAGTGGCAAGTTGCTCCTCGTGGTCTGTAACCTCCTGTGTAGGCGCTCCTTGGCCGCAGCTGCGTCGGCTAGCTCCTGCTCGAGGCGCTCCTTCGCACCAACGGAGTCCTCGGCTTTTTCTCCGCTCGCCCAAGGCTCTTTTTGAAAGCATCAAGCTCTCAGAGGGCGGTATTGTTTCCATCTGCAAACAACAGAACACTCATCAGATCAAAGGAAAAGGAAGCAGAGGAAGACGAAAAAGACCAACTCATGAATGTACCCTGAAGCCGCTTGAAGCTGGCCTCCAACACCAGGTGCTGCTGCACCAGCTGGTTCGCGCTTTGCACAAAAGGCTGCAACAAGACACAACTTGTCAAAAGAAAGGCCCGGGGGCTACGCCCAAGGAACGACCAAGGAAAATTACACATAAGAAAAAACGCTCGGGGGCTCCCCTCGAGATACGTACAAAAACGACATGATCACCAGATCATCCGATAGATGCTCGGGGGTTCCCCCCAAGACACAAAACAAAAAGATCAGCAGATCATCCGAAAAATGCTCGGGGGCTCCCCCCGGCAAGAACGAAAAAACTTGCATGGTCAGACGGCGACTCCGAAGGTTCGCCTGTAGTCTTCTGGGGGACAACCACCCGAGCCTTCTGCGGAGAAGGGTTCGAAGCAGCACCCTTAGAGGTGGCCACCGTCTGAGGAGGAGGAGGAGCAACTTTCGACTCCCCCACCATCTCCCGAGCTCCATTGCTGAAGGAGCCATCGGAAGAGTGGCTACAAAATGAAAAATTAGACAAGTACAAGCACAAAGACGGGAGAAAGCAAAAGCAATGGCAGAGACTTACGAGTCGAAATCGCTCAAGTCGAAAACAGGAGGGGCCCTCCTGCTTTTCTTCTCTTCCTTCTTCTCTTCCTTCTTCCGTTTCGCCGGCGGCTGCGGGGCAACAGCCCGCACGGGCACGGGCGGAATAGGAGAGGAAGAGCCACCATGACCCCCACTATGACGCTCAAGGCATGACGGGTTCCTAGGGGTCGGCGAAGTCGAAGAATCCGACGCTTTGCTCGAGCTCCGCGTCCTCTTTCGAGTCTGCTCCTCGCTAGACTCCAAAGTTTCTTCCGGTGGTGATCGCGCCGAGTGAAGCTCAGACATGGAATCCACTACCTCATTGTCCGGTGCATCCGGAAACAGCTCGGGTAGTGGAGGCGACATGCCCGGTACCTTGAATTCCTGCACAAAATAAACAAACTTTCAGAACACAAGCAAGTGCAAGAAAAACACAGTCGAAAAAAGCACTACGCGCACGCCCCAGATCTACACCTGCGAAACCAGACGAGAGGTGGCGAACGGAGGAGTCAGCGACTTCCCCGGGAGATCCTCTCCAGCCTTGAACTTCAACAGCGGCCGAAGAATCCTGTCGAGATCCCCCTGGAAAACTCCTTAGCTGAAACCCTAGTCGGATCGTGGCGACCAGAATAAAAGAACATCGGGTGCGCCCTAGCCTGGAGCGGCTGCACCCGACGTTTGAGAAAGGTGCGGATGATATCCACACCGTTCACCTCTTTATCCGGAATCAACTGAAGATCCTCCACCCGACAGTAGAGCTCCTCTATCTCCGCCACCTCACCATCCAAGATGTGGTTCTTCCAGGACCTCTTCGGCTGGATTTTCTGGGAGGGGTCGAAAGGAGCAAGGCCACAGTCCTGCCCAGCCACTATGGAGTCGCGGATGTAAAACCATCGCCTCCGCCAGTACTGGACAGATTCAAACATAGAAAAGGAGAAAACGAGAATGTTGGATTTAAGGGAAATGATACAGCCGCCGATGGGGTAAACGCCATTGGAGCCAGATTGCCTCTTCACGGAATAGAGCTTCTGGACGAGGCCAAAGTGCGGCTCGACACCGAGCCAGCACTCGCAGAATGTGATGAAGCAGTCGACATGAAGAAGAGAGTTCGGTGAAAGATGATGGAGCAGGATGCCATAAAATAAAATCAATCCACGGAGGAAATCGTGGATTGGGAAGGAAAGGCCCCGAAGGACAAAAGCGATGAACATGACCCGAAACCCAGCGGGAGGACGGGGAATTACCTCGTCGTCGGGAACTCTGACAGCCTCCCTATCCTGCGGGATTAGACCCCCCTCACGGAGCTTGCGGAGGTCACCCTCGCGCGTCTCCGATCGCCGCCAGCCACCATCGGTGACGCGAGTAGAGGCAGAACCCTTCTTGCCCCGACGGCAGCACTAGTACCAACTACGGTGGAGGCCTTCTTGGACTTCCCTATCGCAGTGCAACGGTGGCAACGACAAGCACACAGAAACAAAGATGGAAAGGTTCGAAGAAATTCCAGCGCGCAGCAAGGAAAACTCAAGAAGATGGAAGCAGTGAAACGGGAATGGCTGCGATAAAAACAAACAAAGCTTTTCCCCAATTATTATAAGGATGAAGAAGACACATGGTGGCCGTTCATCGGGAAGCCCTAGAGCCAACATCAAGATCTGGACGTCCACGTGTCAGCACGTCAGCGAACCGTCGCTGACACGCCGTCCACTACACATGGAAATCGAGGCGATGCCGTAATTATCTCCACGCCATGCGTGACCAGTCAACTCAAAGTCAGAAGGTGGGACCCATGTTCGTCCAGTCACGTCATCTCTGGCGCCGCAGACGCTTGAGGTCACCGATCGTCAGCAATGACGTCATCAAAAGCTATACTAGCAACGGTTATAATTTTGGCTACACAGCTAAAAGTACTCAGTCGAATCTACGATTCAACTAACTACTCGGGGGCTACTCCTATCAGGAGCGCTGGCCACGCACCCAAAAAATGATAAAAAAACTACAACATTGAACTATTCTTTGAGTCCTACGTCGAGTCTACGACTCCACTACGGGCTCGGGGGATACTCCCATAGGGAGGATGGATTCAAGCATCCGAAAAATTTGTGTCCTATGGACCTAAAAGTAAACAAATACTGAATTAAAGTCTCTGCTCGAGTCTACGACTCGAACAGACACCCGGGGGCTACTCCCATAGGGAGCGCTGGTCGCGCACCCAATGAATTCTTCGACTATGATCCTGCGGATCAGTATGCAAAAACTTTTTCGGCAACTCTGCCCCAATTAACGCTAAGTGTGCAATGTCCTCCTTGGCCACCCGAAACACCTCCGCGGTGATAAACATTCGGATGATGCGTCTGCGACGCAAAGATAAGACCTACAGATACCATCTGATGGCCTGGTAACGCACACGACTGCGCTCTGCTAGTGAAAATCCGTGCCAACAGGCGCGATGAAAAATCCCGACGGATGCGTTGGGTACATCATTTAAAATTTACTGGAATTCCACTCATGTAAGTCCTCCGCGGCCTGAGTCAAATTACGCCAGCATATGTTCCGGGTTCGAGTCGAGGGACTCGAATCTGAAGAAGATCGTGTTGTTTTGTCCTAAGACAGTTAACTGACCCTGATCCGTCGGGAGAGTCAGGCACACGCATCAACAATCCCTACACACTCAAATTATTCTCTAAACAAACAGAGATACTTGCACCCAAAGGATTGAAGAGTCCTCAGCCGAATCTACGATTCGACTGAACACTCGGGGGCTACTGACATGGTTATACCCTACGGGTACATGACCTTAGCATACCTAGTCCAGCCCAAGGAAGGCCCACGAGAACATGTGCCATCCCATGAAGGCTTTCGGGTGGCCAGGGCCCATGACGCCTTCGGATCCTTGGAGAACAAGACTAGAGTAGATAGAATATTCAAAGGGGCAAACCCTAAAACCTGTAACCGACTTGATCTGTGCCTGAGACCTGCCTATCTCTATATAAAGGCTAGGAGGGCACGACGAGGAGGGCACTTCTCATACTAGCGCATACACACCTCCATGCCAGATTGCATCTGCGCACCCCTGTACTTTTCGGTTCCGCCATAATCAAGAGCACAAAAGCAGGAGTAGGGTTTTCCCTCCGGGGGCCTGAACCTGGGTAAACCTCGTTTCCCCGTGTTGCTTGTTTCTAACCGTTCCGCGATCTCCAGCATCCCCATCTTCTCCAAAACCCAAGCTCATAACAATGTGCATTGACGAGATTAAACCTCGTAAAACTTGGTTTCTTGGGAGTTAGAGGCATGAGTAGAACTTACTCATACAAGTGGAGGCTAGCAAAAGACTGGGAGCAACCAATTAAGAGAGCAATAATGGCGAAAATCATGTAGTGCAACAAAGCATACTAATCAAAGCAAAGAGTGGTACTACAAGTAAAGGACTAAATGATCATAGAGGCTAATGGTGACTTTGTGAGAGTCATAACATGGTGTGATCATGTGCCAAGTCAACCCAAGCAAAGCATCAAAGGAGAATACCACAATACTATGCATTTGCATGCTAAAACAACGCATAATTTCTTCAAGGCACACTAAGCAATCCCAATTGTTTGGAACAAGACACGCTACAGCAATAATCACTAAGCATAAGGTCAAAACAACACCTAGCATGTCATGCTAAAGTCTAAGTCATAGTCAATGCAAGTTCCTCTTGCACTTCAAGCAAGAACTTACTACTCCTTTCCAACACCAAGCAAACTTATTTGCAAAATAACACAGCGAGAACTGGGGTCCAAACTACTTTATTCAAGCAAACTAAACAACCTAAGCAAAGCAAACGAAAACTAAGACGCTCCAAGAACAACACAACTTGGCATGAAACAATAAAAATGGAGTGTCTAGACAGACCTGAGATTTTTATTAATGAAGAAGGGGATGCCTTGGGCATCCCCAAGCTTTGACGCCTGTACCTCTTGGATATTTCTTGGGGTGACACCATGGTGGCATCCCCAAGCTTGAGATTTTGTCCATTCTTCATCTCATTGCATCATTCTCTCTCTACACCTGAAATTTTTCCTTCATAACAAAACTTCACACAATCTTCATTAGCAACATTAGTGTATTCAAAAGATATTAGACCACTGGCAAAGCTTTGGAACAGCAAGGCTTTTCACTAAAAACACAAGCTACTGCAGTAAATACTTCAAAAAGCTCAATTCACCTAAAGAGAACTCAAAAAGGAATCAATAAGAAGCAAATGCAAATAATGGCAGTAATCTGTCAAAACAGACTAGCAGGTAGAAACTGATTTTTTCGAACATCTTCTGTTGCTCAAATCAAAAAGTGTTGAACTAATGAAAGTTATCTAAAATACTGGGAGATGTATTTGTAAATTTTGAGCGCAATCCGAGTTACATAGCCTCCTCACGATTTTTTTTGGTGGAGGACAGAAATCTGTTTCGGGACAGCAACTCCCCAAATCTTACTTCCCTCTTATTAGAGGTCATTCTTGGCACAAAAAGCAAATAAAAGGGATAATGAGAGGTCATTACTGAAGTAATAACTTCCAAGACTCAAGTAAACTCTTGGTTTATCTCCCAACGAGTACTTTTCTTTAACGCCTTTAAGTTAGGCACAAGAAGCACGAAGAATCAAGTATTTTCAAATGAGGAAGCATTAACATCAAACCTTGCTTTCAAAGGAGGATCAAAATGCAACTTCTCTCTTTTCATTGGGAAGTGTTCAATACCTTTCTTGAATGGAAAATGATATTTAATGGTGCTTTAGTTCATATCAATGATGGCACCAACTGTTCTAAAAAAGGTCTTCCAAAGTAATAGGACACGAAGCATTGTATTCAACATCCAAAACATAGAAATCAACAGGGACATAAGCATTGTTAACCATAATGAGAACATCATTAATACTCCCCATGAGTTTCTTCTTAGAATTATCATTGAGTGGGACATCCAAATAACAATCTTCTAATGGTGGAAAATCAAGCATTTCACAAATCTTCCTAGGCATAATAGAGACACTAGAACCAAGATCACATGAAGCTTTGAGATCAAAGTCATTCACTTGCATATTAATAATGGGTTCCCAACTATCTTCTACTTTCCTAGGAATAGAAGCTTTGTGTTTTAGCTTCTCTTCCTTAATCTTAACAAGAGCATCTGTAATGTGTTTAGTGAAAGCAACATGCATATCACTAGCATCAGGACTTCTAGCAAGCTTTTGAAAGAACATAATTACTTCAGAAATATTGCAACCATCAATATCAAAGTCAAACTTGGCATCACTTGTAGTAGGCGCAACAGGCTTAGGCATAGTAGGAGTAGGAATTGGGACTACTGGTGGTTTAGTGGTGATAGTGCACACACTATTGTTTCTATCAATTTCAGCTTCCCTTTCCCACTTAGCATGGAGTTGAGCTAACAACCTAACATTTTCATCAATAGTAACTTGTATGCCATGAGCTGTAGCAAAGTTGTTTTCCATAGTTTCAGGTTTAGCAGCCATTTTATTAATCGAGGACTGAGCTTTCAGACAAAGAGGATATATTTTTCTCAATAGTTAAAAGCTTTTCCTCTATAGTCTTATTGAAAGTGGTTTGTTTACTAATAAAGTCCTTGAGCAAGACTTCAAGTTCAGAGGGGGCACTTTTAGCATTATTATAAGAACTTCCATAGGAATTGCCATTATTAGGAGGATAAGGCCTATAATTGTTATTGCTACCAAAATTATTCCTATAGGCATTATTGTTGAAATTGTTGTTTCTACTGAAGTTCACATCAACTTGCTCTTCTTGAGCAACCAAAGAGGCTAAGGGAACACTATTAGGATCTAGAGGAGCTTTCCCATTAACAAGCATAGCCATAATAACATCAATCTTTTCACTCAAAGAGGAAGTTTTCTCAACAGAATTTACCTTCTTACCATGTGGAGCTATCTCAAAATGCCATTTAGAGTAGTTAACCATCATATTATCAAGGAGACTTGTTGCAACACCCAAGGTGAGGCCCATAAAGGTACCTCCAGCAGCTGAATCCAACAGATTTCTTGAGGATAAGTTCAAACATGCATAAAAAGTCTGGATAATCATACAAGAAGTGAGTCCATGAGTAGGGCAATTTTTAACCAAAGATTTCATTCTTTCCCAAGCTGGAGCAACATGTTCACTATCTAGTTGCTTAAATTTCATAATATCACTTCTCATAGAAATAATCTTAGCAGGGGGATAGTACTTTCCAGTAAAAGCATCTTTGCACTTAGTCCAAGAATCAATACTATTTTTAGGCAAAGAAAGCAACCATTCTTTAAATTTTCCCCTCAAGGAGAAAGGAAAAAGCTTGAGCTTAATAATATCTCCATCTACATCCTTATACTTTTGCATCTCACAAAGTTCAACAAAGCTACTAAGATGGGCAGCAGGATCATCAACACCAGCACCAGAAAATTTCTCTCTCATCACAAGATTCAACAAAGCAGGCTTAATTTCATAAAAGGAAGCATCGGGAGCAGGTGGAATAATAGGTGTGCTAAGGAAATCATTGTTGTTGGTGCTAGTGAAGTCACACAACTTGGTGTTCTCAGCAGAGTTCATTTTGGCAAAGGTGGGCAAGCCAAAAACAACAGCAGCAGCTAGAGCAGGAACTAATTTTTGTGTGCTTTTGAAAGAGGCAATAAAACCAAACTAGACTATTTTTTTGGGTTTTTTGGAAAGAGGCAAACAAAACCAAGCAAAAGAAATAAAGCAAACTAAAAACAAAGTAAAGAGAAAGGAAGTGAAGGACTCCCCTAGTGAAGACGTCCTTAGCCTCCCCGGCAACGGCACCAGAAAGACTTGTTGATGGTGACTAGTTGACGTGGGAGCTTCTTTCTTTATTCCCCGACAATGGCGCCAGAAAGACTTGATGGTGCTCTACATGGAACTTCGTTGGTAACCCCAAGCGCATGGTGTGAAGAGCAAGCAGCAAGTTTTCCCTCAGTTGAGACTGAGGTTATCGAACCAGAAGGAGGAAGGAAACATCACACAGGTGTTGCAAACAACGTGGAGACCTACACAACACAAAATCAAGACTTAGTCCCAACGAATCAGTGAGGTTGTCAAGCTCACCGGTTTGCTGTAACAAAGTATTAAACATATGGTGTGGAAGGTAATGGTGGTTTGCAGCAAGTAAACAAGTAACAGTGGAATATGTATCAATGGTAAAGATTGGACCGAGGTCCATAGTTCACTAGAGGTGCTCTCCTTAGATAAACAACATGGCATGAAGGGTAAACAAATTACAGCAGGGCAATTGACAGGAACTGAGCAAGGCATAACAATGCAATTACTAGTCAGAAAGATCCTATGAGGTTGATTGGGCAATACAACAAGATACATAGACCGCCATCCAACTGCATCTATGACTAGAAGTCCACCTTCAGGTTATCATCCGAACCCCCTCCACTATTAAGTTGCAAGCAACAAACAACTGCTTTAAGCAAAGTGTGTAAGGTAAACAGTCCACATGTTCCATGAACAAGAGACCATTGTTTTCTCCCTAGTAGCAATAACACATCTACAACCATAGAGATTATTGTCACTTCCCTTGGAAACTAGAGGCATGAACCCACTATCGAGCATAAATATCCCCTCTTGGAGTCACTAGCAACTACTTGGCCAAGATAGCTACTAACAACGGAGAGCATGCAAGATCACAAAAAACACAGACATGATAGAATCATAAAGACAA
Organism: Avena atlantica; assembly: GCA_910589765.1. NCBI lineage: Eukaryota > Viridiplantae > Streptophyta > Magnoliopsida > Poales > Poaceae > Avena > Avena atlantica. The sequence goes on from OU342739.1 coordinate 501,510,887, forward strand.
AACCATTAATCAAACCAACATAATAATCTCAATATCATCGGATCCCCGCAAACACAACATGCATGATTACAAATAGATTAGATCTTGATCATGAACGGAGATCACAAGATCTATACATGAAAGCACAAAGGAGGAGATACAACCATCTAGCTACTACAGGGACCCATAGTCCAAGGTGGAACTACTCACGCATCATACTGGAGAGAAGGCCTCCGGGATGATCTCCCCTCCGGCAGGGTGCCGGGAAGAACTTCAGATCACCCCGATCTAGGGACGATGGTGGCGGCGGCTATAGACGGTTTCGTGGATATTGATTGGGTACTCAGGATTTCTGCATCGGGGGCTTATTATAGGCGAAGGGGGAGACCGAGGCGGCGGCCAGGGCCACCAAACCCTAGCCAGGCGTGGGGTGGGACCCACCCGCGCCTGGGGTGGGTCTGGCCCCCCTGGCTGGCCCCTCCGGCTCTCCTCTGGACTTCTTGTTCCCACGAAAAGTAATTGACTTTGTCGTTTGTCCCGTCCAATTCCGAGCATATTTCTTTACTAGCTTTTCTGAAACCAAAAACAGCAGAAAACAGGCATCTGGCACTGTTGCAACTTGTTAGTAGGTTAGTACCAGAAAACATGTAAAAAGCACCTCAAAGTGTGGACAAGTAAAGCAAAGTAGATACTAAACAAGCATAGAGCATCAAAAATTATAGATACGATTCCAACGTATCAACAGCCGATGACTGCATATCACACTGCTCCAACTTATGCATCATGGATCTACAACGCTTTGACCCATGCCTCCTATGGTGCTACACCGTCCCCCTATGTGCCCAATTACAATGATGGTGGCTCCTCCTTCACACCGATCCCGGCTATATTACCAACGCCTCCACAACCGCCAACTCTACTACCCACACCAACCTCGACTTTAACTCTGACCTGGGACCAAGATGCTTTTCTCTAGGCCATGATTTTTTTTCTTCTCAAGGGAACTCAATTAAGGATTGGATTTTCGATTCTGATGCTTCTAGTCATATGTCTGCATTGACTAATTTGCTGTCAACACCCGGATTTTTAATCCCAGATGCCAGTTATGCCATACATCGCAATCCCATGATTACCATTTTTGCGAGACATAACAGAATTGGATACCATCACTACTAGAGAAAAGCTTATGCGAGGCGCACCTAAAAGCTTATGCGAGGCGCATATCATATGCGCCTCTAGCTTCAAGCCTCGGCTATTTTTATGCGAGGCGCATATGATATGCGCCTCCTATACTTCACATATGCGAGGCGCATATTGATATGCGCCTCCTATATTATTATGCGAGGCGCATATCGATATGCGCCTCGCATATGTGAAGTATATGCGCCTCGCATATGTTTTACAATGCGCCTCGTATATTTATAGTATATGCGCCTCCTATAGTGTCCTATATGCGCCTCCGTTAATATTTTCGAAATTCAAGTTTTACATACCACTATAAATAATAATATACAAATATTCAAATATACAATATAGTCCAGAATACAGTATAAAGAGCACAGAATTTTTCAGAAACTTGCAATTTGACAAAGCATAATAGAACCAACATGAATACAATACATTACACATCAATCATGACATACAAGTTCATACATCAAGTGTTTGTGCCACAAGTTCACACCTCCGAGTACAAGTTCACAATCACAATCGCATATGTGCTCGGAAGGGTCTCGATCATCAACATCATCATGGAGTCATCACAAACAACGACAACACCATCTTATCAAACGGAACCACCGGGCTGGCACATCTCCACGTCATCTACCATCACCACAGCGCCGCGTCCATCGGCAAATCACCACCCAAAAACAGAGTGAGCAACGGAGCCGCTGTAGAAACAGGGACAACAAGCACCACGTTAGAGAGGATTAACCAGAGTAACCAAGGGCCAGAGGCTTGTTGACTGGAAGGAGCAAAACACCGAACATGCTTAGGGCGGGATGCAGGAACACACGATGGTCGACCTGCCAAAAAATGAGGTGCAGGCACGGCGGGATTGCAGAGAAAGGAGACGACGGCAGCGCACACACGCGCGTGCGTGGGAGGGCAGGAGGTCGACGCCGGGATTGCGCATGGCCACGGCGTGGGGCTTGCTGCAGGCGGACCACGGAGTAGAGATCGTCCAACGGGCACTGCGCGAGCCGGAGCCGTCGAGGCTGTCGTCGGTGGCGGAGCTGAGCCGCCGCGCCTCCTTCTTCTCGGTGCTGCCGCGGCGGGCCCCGTAGGCGACGGTGCCAGCCAGGTGCCTGATGCCGCGCAGCCAGCCCCTGCGTGGCTTGGAGGACGGGGGGCCGTCGGCGGCGTGGGTGTGGGAGGCGGAGGAGGGGGTGGTGGTCGCCCGGCGCATGAGCTCGTGCACGATCGGGGAGCGGCCGAGGCAGAGCTCGAACTCCTCGAGCAAGAGCTCCCTGCCCATGCCCACCTCCCGGACCACCTCGTCGTGCACCTCCCCGAGCTCGAACTCCGTGCCGTCGTCCAGGTTCCGGATCCGGCATTGCTGCTCCGCGACGCCAAAGACGCCACCGAAGCTCGGGTTCCGCGCCAGCAGCGGCTTCCCGTGCCCCGCGGATCTGGGCTCGTCCGGCGCTGGTAAAGCAGCGGGCTCAGGCGGAGGCGAGGTGGTGACGGGAGGAGGCGGGGAAGGGGACCTATGCGGCGAGCGAGGTGGGGAGGAGGAGGAGGAGATGCGGCGGGGGGAGTGGGGCTGTAAGGAGCCCGAGGAGGAGATGCGACGGCGACCCTTCTCCCAGGGCAGGATTGGGGAGCGGTGAGGAGAGAGAGGCAGGGAGAATCTGTGGGGAGAGAGAAGTGGAGAAAACTGGAGTTTTGGGAGGAGGCGAGGTGGGGGTGGGAGAAGGAAGGAGGGCTGGTGCGCGTGTGGACTTTTCACTTCGCCCGTGTGGAGTGAGGTGGGGTGGGCTGTCGCTGCTGGAAAAAAGTGGTGCCAGGTTATGCGAGGCGCATATTGCACAATATGCGTCTCCTATAATTCAAACTATAGGAGGCGCATATAGCAATATGCACCTCGCATATGCGGCCACCTACCTCCGCCCGGGCCCGTAGGAGTTACTTGAGGCGCATATGGCCATATGCGCCTTGCATATTATCAAATATAGGAGGCGCATATAACCATATGCGCCTCGCATATTCGTGCACCTACCAACACGCGGGCCCACACAGATTATGCGAGGCGCATTCTGCCCATATGCGCCTCCCCTATCTAATATATAGGAGGCGCATATGACTGGAATGCGCCTCGCATAAAATGGGGCTGCTAGATTTAGTCCGTATAGGGCTTATAGGAGGCGCATTCTTATCATATGCGCCTCGCCTATTTTTATACTAGAGGCGCATGGAGAAGGAGTGTGCCTCGCCTATTTTATAGGAGGCGCATATGGTCTAAATATGCCTCGCCTAAGCATGTCTCCTATAGCCTTTTCTCTAGTAGTGCATAGTACATCATCCATTACAACCGTACATAAGTTCTTACACAAATAGGGATCTCATGATCCAGTTCTTAATACAACATCAAGCAGCGGAATACGTAATAATAACGGTAGCGTAGGCGAAGCTCCATCTTCGGGGTCACATGCAATGCTGACAATGGGAGATGATCCTAGTTATCATAACCTTCCTGGGGTCCATCCTCCAGGTACTCCTCTTCATAGTCTGGCCATGGGAATAGCCAGGGACAAAGCCATGAGTACTCTTTAAGTACTCGCAAACTAATACTAACATGAAAAAAAGGGTTTTTGATAATAGGTCACTAGGCTCTAGGGTTATTTTGCAAAAGCGAGATTTATCTCTACTAATTTTAGAAGCAACGAATAACTAGTCACAATTTTATAACTCCTAAGTGGGAACTTTTATTCCATATCACAACCCTGTTGTGATCAAGTCAAAGTCTTAATCCATTTCACAAGTCATTTTGAAAAGTCTGACGGGGGAACAGTATGGCCACTCCAACTGTCCATAACCGCGGACGCGGCTATTCGAATAGTTTGACACTCTGCAGAGATTGTACACTTTCACCACAACATTCGATACATCCGTCAGGAACAAATCCTGAATTCACCATACTCAATATGCGGACAATCAATCCTAACTTTCAATTACACGCCCTAGTATAAGCACCTCTCCTGTGAGTTTGGCCTCCCAACCATGACCAACTGTCATCTTTGGTACTGCACAGGTGGACAATCTTCACAAGGTAGCCTCAGCTCAGACCTTGGCCGTGAGGGAACTAATACCAAGGTATATAAGTTTCCAGTCAAGCCCTACCCAATCTTCGGGTATTGTGGTTGTACGATAAAATTGGAATGGTATTGCATCCAGACAACCATCAGGTTTATAAAGGGCTAAGGCTCATGCCTCAACATTTTCATCACCAAAATCATCAGGTGTTCGGAAACACATGTCCAAAACATTTCAATAGAATGATCCATCATTCCAAAGTTTTCATAACCATTTTTCCACCAAGTATTCCCATCTAAAGTTGATCAAGTTTTATGCTTAGCACTAGCATCTACAAGTGGGGGTAACACTAATGAGGGGTGGTAAACTAGTGGAGTTTTAACTAGGTTCAATCTCATGCCTTAGGATGACATCAAGATTATCTAGCTTAGGCCAAATTTTATGCTCTTTATGCAACCTTCACATATCTTTCTAGTATCTACCATTCTCTTAAGTAAACCCTGAGTAAGAGCTTTGATAAAGAAATAAAGTAAGAAGCTTGCAAGTAAAACTAGGATTGGTTTATCAATTGGAGATGATCATATATGCTTAAGGCATATAATTGGCATGGTAACAAGCAAGTATTAGCGTGCATTAGTAGGGTATCTTGCAAGTGTTATCTTGCATCAATATCAGTATAAGATTGCTAAATTGCAAGTGTTAGCTTGCCTTGTGCAAGAAGTGGTTGAAGTTCTCCTCGGCTTCTCCTTCGTAGAATCCTCCTTCCTCCTCGTATCCTTGGTCGGTACTAGCGTCTATAAATAAATACGATGTACACAATCACCAAACCATACTTAACTACTTGCAATCATCACACACAAGGGTCCTATAGATGATCTAACATCATCACTAACATTACAAGATTAAAGCTTGTTTTAATTCCTTTTATTTTTAGAAAAGTAATTTCTACTCATTGAAAAACTACTTAAGATTTAATATTCTCCAAACCAAATATGGGATCATGTTGACACATGTCATCACCACATATTGTAGTTCATGGGAATGTGTTTTAAAGTGGTGTTTTATTAACGTCCATTTTAATTAGGGTCTCCTATGATTAGGATGGCTTGAAACCTACATTGTTAAACCCGAATATTTTATATCCTGATGCCTGGTTATTTGATACATCAGAATTGGTTAAATTTTTGGAGAATGAAAAATTTGAATGCCATAGTACATCTCCATTACAATGTACATAAGTTCTTACACAAATGGGATCTATGATCCAGTTCTTATACAACATCAAGCAGCGGAATAGGTAATAATAACGGTACAAAAGGCGAAGCTCCATCTTCGGGGTCAAGGCAATCTGGCGATGGGAAATGATAACTAGTTGTCGTAACCTTCCTGGGGTCCATCCTCCAGGTACTCCTCTTCATAGTCTGGCCATGGGAATAGCCGGGACAAAGCCATGAGTACTCTTTAAGTACTCGCAAACTAATACTAACATGAAAAAATGGGTTTTGATAATAGGTCACTAGGCTCTGGGGTTATTTTGCAAAAGGCAGATTTATCTCGACTAAGTTGGGAAGCAACGAATAACTAGTCACATTTTATAACTCCTAAGTGGGAACTTGTATTCCATATCACAACCCTGGCTGTGGTCAATTCAAAGTCTCAATCGCTTGCTCAAGTCATTTTGGCAAAGTTTGACGGGGGAACAGTATGGACACTCAACTGTCCATAACCGCGGACGCGGCTATTCGAATAGTTTGACACTCTGCAGAGATTGTACACTTTCACCACAAACATTCGATACATCCGTCAGGAACAAATCCTGAATTCACCATACTCAGTATGCGGATAATCAATCCTAACCTTTCAATTACCCGCCCTAGTATAAGCACCTCTCCTGTGAGTTTGGCCTCCCAACCATGACCAACTGTCATCTTGGGTACTGCACAGGTGGACAATCTTCACAAGGTAGCCTCAGCTCAGACCTTGGCCGTGAGGGAACTAATACCAAGGTATATAAGTTTCCAGTCAAGCCCTACCCAATCTTCGGGTATTGTGGTTGTACGATAAAATTGGAATGGTATTGCATCCAGACAACCATCAATTTTATAAAGGCCTAAGGCTCATGCCTCAACATTTTCATCACCAAAATCATCAGGTGTTCGGAAACACATGTCCAAAACATTTCAATAGAATGATCCATCATTCCAAAGTTTTCATAACCATTTTTCCACCAAGTATTCCCATCTAAAGTTGATCAAGTTTTATGCTTAGCACTAGCATCTACAAGTGGGGGTAAACACTAATGAGGGGTGGTAAACTAGTGGAGTTTTAACTAGGTTCAATCTCATGCCTTAGGATGACATCAAGATTATCTAGCTTAGGCCAAATTTTTGCTCTTTATGCAACCTTCACATATCTTTCTAGTATCTACCATTCTCTTAAGTAAACCCTAAGTAAGAGCTTTGATAAAGAAATAAAGTAAGAAGCTTGCAAGTAAAACTAGGATTGGTTTATCAAGTGGAGATGATCATATATGCTTAAGGCATATAATTGGCATGGTAACAAGCAAGTATTAGCGTGCATTAGTAGGGTATCTTGCAAGTGTTATCTTGCATCAATATCAGTATAATCTTGCTAAATTGCAAGTGTTAGCTTGCCTTGTGCAGAGAAGTGGTTGAAGTTCTCCTCGGCTTCTCCTTCGTAGAATCCTCCTTCCTCCTCGTATCCTTGGTCGGTACTAGCGTCTATAAATAAATACGATGTACACAATCACCAAACCATACTTAACTACTTGCAATCATCACACACAAGGGTCCTATAGATGATCTAACATCATCACTAACATTACAAGATTAAAGCTTGGTTTAATTCCTTTTATTTTTAGAAAAGTAATTTCTACTCATTGAAAAACTACTTAAGATTTAATATTCTCCAAACCAAATATGGGATCATGTTGACACATGTCATCACCACATATTGTAGTTCATGGGAATGTGTTTTAAAGTGGTGTCACAATTTAATAAGGTTTTACCCTTTTATTTTAATTAATTAAAGTGGCTAGAAATGCCTATGGGGCATTCTTTTATTACTTGAACATTATTTCTGAAAGTAAACCTATATATTTTTATATAATCTGAAAGGCATGGTTAAATGTGATTTTTGAGAGTTGGAATCAACTCAAAAGCTATTATGGTTTAAATTTGAAAAATGTTTGAATGCAGAAAAGCTTCTGCCTTGTTATTTTTACCATGGGTGATCTATAAATCCAAATGACTTGAATCCAACGGGCTTGGATTCAGCATTCCTAGACCTTTCTAACAATATTGCTTTCATTCAATTTGGTGCACTGGATCAATCTAGGTTGATTTTTGAAACTGGGTATAGAAGTGTGTTTGAAATAAAATGGAAAAGGTTTAATTCAAATAACTGGGCTGCGCGGGAAAAGTTAACGGGCCGGCCTGCTAAGCGTAGCGCTTTCGCGGGCTGTTTAAGTGGTTGTCCCCACTCGTCAGTGAGACAGGAGGTGCGAAGCGGTACGGGGCAACGTGGTGCGTTCGATCTGGTTCTAATCCAACGGCTGGGAGTCATCGTCGACGTTGGGAAACGCCGGCGAGATAGAAACCTAGCGCGGACAGTGGGGGTTGCTAGGGCCTCACTGAGGTGCAGGCGAGGGTCGGTGAGGCGGGCGAACGAAGAAGTCGACGACGGCGAATCTCCTGGTACCGGTGGATCGTCCTGAGGCGGCTCCAATCGCTGGCTCCCTTCTTCTCCAGAGGCGGCGGGCTCCGGTGAAGAGCATGACCTACCTCGAAGGCACAAGAGCTCGCACCATCGCAGCCACGATTATGACGCTCGAAGCGATCTCACCCAGCGCAAGATCGACAAAGCGCGCTCTAATCGCGTCTGCTCGTCCGAATCCGAGGAGGACGATGACGAAGGAGAACTCTGCGGAGCCCGATGCTTCAGCAAATCCGTTCGGCGGACACAGATGCCGTGGAACTTCAAGCTTCCTTCGGACACTCCCAAGTTCGACGGCACACAGGACCCCAAGGCGTGGCTCAGCAACCACCTGTCGTCTATCAAACTACACGGCGGAAACAAAGACACCGCCCTGCAATGCCTTCAGCTGCAGCTGACAGGCGCAACCCGGATCTGGCTCAGCAGCCTATCCTTGGGATCCATCCGAAGCTGGGAGGAACTATCGTACAGTTTCATCTGAAACTTCAAAGGCACTAGCAAAAGGCCAGCCTCGATCAAGGAGCTGCGGGCCTGCACCCAAGAAACGGGCGAATCTATTTGCTCGTACATATTACGCTGGTCCAACACCAAGAACTCCACGGCGCACATCTCTGAGGAGAGAGCGATCGACGCGTTCAAGGATGGCGTCAAGCGCCAGGACATCAAGGAAGAACCTGGGCGCGTCAAGCCCAAGACACTCGAACACGTCATGGACATCGCCAACAGGTGGGCAGATGGCGAGGACTCCGTCCACCGAGCTCACTCGAAAGAGGAAGATGACTATGGCCGGCGACGTGAACGCCGTAGTAAGAGAAGATCGCGCGTCTACGACGATCGCGCGGACCCGACATGGTCGCGGCTGGCTACGCCGACCGGCGCAGTGACGACAACCGCAGCAGCGGCGGATACCGCGCCGCGATGGAGGACGCCCAGCAGTCATGGCAACGTCGCGGCCGCGACGATGGACCTTCAGCATACGACAATCTGTCGGTTCCATGCACCATCCACTTCTACATCGACAAGCAGGATGGTAAAAAGAAGGCAAGCCACATGCTCAAGGATTGCCGCGAGTTCCAGAAACTCAGCGAGAGCATGTCCCAGATGAAGTAACAAGCCCCGAACCCCGGGTACAAGAACACGCCCGCACCAGGCAACATCGCCCATGGAGCTCCTCCACCACCACCCGTGGGACCTTCAAATCATCCAATCGCACCCGCGCAGAACAACGGCGGAAACGGGTACCCCGTGCCAAAGGGATCACTGATGATCCAAAAGGGGTGTCCAATGAACAGGGTGCATAAGAAAAACACCCGTCAGATCAATCTGGCTATGACTGCTCCAGCCGCCATCCCTGAGTACCTTACCGGATCGGAGTCCTGCATCACGTTCAGCCGTTCAGATCACCCTTGCCAGGTCCCTCGCCCAGGTCATGCTGCCCTGGTGCTTGAGGCGCAGATCGGAGGATTCGATATGAGCCACGTCTTCATGGACGGCGGCAGCGGCATCAATCTGATGTTCGCCAGCACCTTAGCAGCAATGCAGATCCCACTGTGCAGCCTGGAACAATCCGACACAATGTTCCACAACATCGTTCCAGGAAAAGGTATATTCCCCCTAGGAAAGATATGGCTCGACGTCATCTTCGGCAAGCCCGATAACTTCCGGTGCGAGCGACTCGAGTTCGAAGTGGTGGACTGGCCATCACAATACCACGCCATCCTCGGGCGTGTGGCATTCGCACGGTTCCTGGCAGTACCGCACTACGCGTACCTGGTAATTAAGATGCTAGGACCAAAGGGCGTCATCACGGTCCACGGGAGCTTCACCCGATCGGACCACTGCGGCAGGGACTTCAATAGAATCTCCCAGTCATTCGGCATGCAGGAGGAGCTCATAAGACTCCGAGAGGTGACGGACAACGGAGCACCCCCGGTTGCAAGACAAAATGCACCCGACATGTCCTTCGACTCCACCGTCAACACAAGGAAGGTGCAGGTCCGCCCGACGGACACGTCCAAGACGGCGCTAATCGCCAACGACCTTAGCCCCGCATAGGAAAGCACGCTCGTCGAATTCTTCCATGAGCGCTGGGAAATCTTCGCCTGGTGTCCTGTGGACATGCCAGGAGTTCCCAGGGAATTCGCCGAGCACGCACTCAACGTCTTTCCAGACGCCAAGCCCGTCAAACAGTCCATCCGACGACTGTCCGAACCACGGGTCGAAGCAATCGGAGTTGAAGTCAACAGACTACTCGATGCAAACTTCATCAGGGAGATCAAGGAGAGCGAGTGGCTCGCCAACACCGTGATGGTCCCCAAAAAGGACACGGAGATCCCGCGGATGTGCGTGGACTTCACATCTCTGAACAAGCACTTACCGAATGATCACTTCCCTCTCCCTCGGATCGATCAGATCATCGATTCGACTGCAGGATGCGAGAAGCTCTCCTTCCTCGACGCCTACTCAGGCTACAACCAGATTCAACTGAAGTTCAAAGATCAGGATAAAACAGCGTTCATCACGCCATTCAGAGTGTTCTGCTACAACACAATGCCCTTCGGGTTGAAGAACGCAGGCGCCACGTACCAACGGTGCATGCATGCATGCCTGAAGCACCAGATCGGCCGCAACATCCAAGTCTATGTCGACGACATAGTAATCAAAACAAGGGAGGCCAAGACACTCATCGACGATCTCTGCGAGATGTTCGACAACCTTGATCGATACAAGATCAAGCTAAACCCAGAAAATTGTGCCTTCGGTGTCCCATCTGGTCAGCTGCTAGGCTACTTCATCTCCCAGCGAGGAATCGAAGCGAACCCGAAGAAAATCCGGGCCATAATGGCCATGGAGAAGCCCAAGAACCTCAAGGGGGTCCAGCAACTTGCTGGGCGAATCACGGCGTTGAGCAGGTTCATCAGCCGCATGGGCGAAAAAACCCTGCCTTTCTATCAGCTGCTACGCAAGGCAGACTAATTCGAGTGGACGCCCGAAGCGGACGACGCATTCAAAGATCTAAAGCGGCTGCTCTCTACCTCGCCTGTCTTGGTCACGCCAAAGGAGCGTGAACCTCTACTGCTATACATAGCAGCTACACACCTGGTGGTAAGCACCGTGCTTGTGGTCGAAAGACCCAAAGATGGCAAGACCCACGGGGTCCAACGCCCAATCTACTACCTCAGCGAGGTATTGACACCGACCAAGCAGAGGTACCCTCACTACCAGAAACTCGCCTACGGCGTATTCATGACGGCTCGTCGGCTGAGCCACTACTTCTAGGAGCATCAAGTCATGGTCGTCAACGAAGCACCTCTGAACAGCATCCTGAACAACCCGGAGGCCACAGGACGTGTGGCCCTATGGGGCATCGAGCTGTCACCTCTAGACATCATCTATGAGAAGCGCCACGCGATCAAGTCTCAGGTTCTTCTGGACTTCCTCGTCCACTGAATGGAACTGCAGCTGCCAGACACACCGGACATGACACAGTCATGGACGATGCACTTCGACGGCTCCAAGCGCGAGGCCGGAGCAGGAGCTGGAGTCATATTGACCTCCCCGCAGGGCGACAAGATGAAGTACGTCCTCCGGATGAAATTTCGAGCCTCCAACAACGAGGCCGAGTATGAGGCCCTCATACACGGCATGAGGATGGCCAAGATCAGCGGCGCGACGCGCCTGGTCATCTATAGAGACTCGAACCTTGTCGTCCAGCAGACGATGAACGAGTGCGACGCACACACCGCCAACATGATTGCATACCGCGCACTCTACAACACACTCGAAGGAGACTTTGACGGCTGCGAGCTTCGGCATGTTGGGAGAGAAAGAAACAAAGAGGCTGATAGACTCGCCAACATCGGATCCACCTGCACACGGGTGCCACCAGGTGTGTTCCTCGAACAGATCTGCGTGCCATCCATCAAAAGGAAATTCCCAAAGGGATCACCCGAATAAGCAGAGCACTCGGGGGCTGCGCTACCCGAAGGACAAGAAGGACCAGAAAAACACGACACCGAGGTCGCAGTGGTCAACCTGATGCAGGTCATGGCAGTGTAAGAAACATGGACACGGACATACCTCCGATATCTGATAGACGGGGAGCTGCCTGACAACCCGACAGATGCCCGGCGCATATCTCGCTGGTCCAAGGCCTTCACCATCATCAATGGCGAGATGTAAAAGTGTAGCATTTCGGGTGTACTCCAAAGGTGCGTCACCATCGGTGATGTCCAAAAAATGTCATATTCGTGTAGCAGAAACATAATGTACTCCCATTAATGTGGAATAGGCGGAACTTAAACCAGTCAATTCAATTCAGCATTGTCAATTTATCCAGAACTTCTCTTTTTTACTCGGTGAAACAAGAATCCGTTTTGTTCAAACAAAAGCGCTTTGTTTAGCCTTTGTTTCCTCTGTGCTCCGCTCCACCGCTCATGAATACGCCCAATCTACTACCTCAGCGAGGTATTGACACTGACCAAGCAGAGGTACCCTCACTACCAGAAACTCGCCTACGGCGTATTCATGACGGCTCGTCGGCTGAGCCACTACTTCTAGGAGCATCAAGTCATGGTCGTCAACGAAGCACCTCTGAACAGCATCCTGAACAACCCGGAGGCCACAGGACGTGTGGCCCTATGGGGCATCGAGCTGTCACCTCTAGACATCATCTATGAGAAGCGCCACGCGATCAAGTCTCAGGTTCTTCCGGACTTCCTCGTCCACTGAATGGAACTGCAGCTGCCAGACACACCGGACATGACACAGTCATGGACGATGCACTTCGACGGCTCCAAGCGCGAGGCCGGAGCAGGAGCTGGAGTCATATTGACCTCCCCGCAGGGCGACAAGATGAAGTACGTCCTCCGGATGAAATTTCGAGCCTCCAACAACGAGGCCGAGTATGAGGCCCTCATACATGGCATGAGGATGGCCAAGATCAGCGGCGCGACGCGCCTGGTCATCTATGGAGACTCGAACCTTGTCGTCCAGCAGACGATGAACGAGTGCGACGCACACACCGCCAACATGATTGCGTACCACGCACTCTACAACACACTCGAAGGATACTTTGACGGCTGCGAGCTTCGGCATGTTGGGAGAGAAAGCAACGAAGAGGCTGATAGACTCGCCAACATCGGCTCCACCTGCACACGGGTGCCACCAGGTGTGTTCCTCGAACAGATCTGCGTCATCAAAAGGAAATTCCCAAAGGGATCACCCGAATAAGTAGAGCACTCGGGGGCTGCGCTACCCGAAGGACAATAAGGACCAGAAAAACTCGACACCGAGGTCGCAGTGGTCAACCTGATGCAGGTCATGGTAGTGTAAGAAACATGGACACGGCCATACCTCCGATATCTGATAGACGGGGAGCTGCCTGACAACCCGACAGATGCCCGGCGCATATCTCGTTGGTCCAAGGCCTTCACCATCATCAATGGCGAGATGTAAAAGCGTAGCATTTCGGGTGTACTCCAAAGGTGCGTCACCATCGGTGATGGCAAAACCATCCTCCAAGACATCCACGAGGGCATCTGCAGCCATCACGCGGGCAGCCTCGCCCTTGTCGCCAAAGCTCTACGAGCTGGGTTCTACTGGCCAACGACCATGAACGACGCCAAGGACATCGTCCGAAGGTGCAACGGGTGCCAGAGGTTCGTAGATAAACCACACGCACCAGGATCGGAACTCAGGCCCATACCCCTGGCCTGGCCCTTCGCCCAATGGGGCCTCTACATGATCGACAAACTGCCCAAGTCCTCGAAAGGAGGCCACGTCAACCTCCTGGTCGCAGTCGACAAATTCACCAAGTGGATCGAGGCCAGGCCCGTTACTAAGCAAAAGGGCAAAACTGCCGTCAAGTTCTTCGAATCCATTGTTTACAGGTTCGGCATGCCGCACAGCATCATCACCGACAATGGGTCGAACTTCATCTCCAAGGAATTCCAGGACTTCTACGAAGACCTCGGAATCAACATCACATACGCCTCTGTGGCGCACCCGCAAACAAACGGGCAGGTCGAAAAGGCCAATGGCCTCGTCGGTGGAGGCATCAAGAAGCGCCTAATGAGCCTACTCCAGCGACTCGCAGGAGCCTAGACACAAGAGCTACCCTCTGTCCTCTGGAGTTTGCGCACAACGCCAAACAGCTCAACTGGCTACACGCCTTTCTTCATGGTGCACGGAGCCAAAGCCGTGCTGCCCGCAGAGGTACGCCACAAGGCCCCACGGGTCGTCACCTACAGCGAAGCCGAATCGATGGCCGCACTCGAAGACGCCGTCGACACCCTCGACAAGGCACGCGACATTGCCGCGGCCCGATCAGCGGTCTATCAACAAAGCCTCCACAACTACCACAGCCATCGGCTGCGCCGAATGTCCTTCGTCGAAGGATACCTAGTCTTACGACTCAAGCAAGAGCGACCGAAGAAGCTCGAGTCGCCTTGGGATGGACCCTACATCGTCACTGAAGTCATCTCAGGTGGCGCCTATTGCCTCAAACACGTGGAGTCTGGAGTCGCATACTCCAACCCATGGAACGTCGCACAACTGCGACGCTTCTACCCCTAGCTACCCCCCTCTTTTTACTTGCAATAAGGCTATTCAGCCAAGGCTACTTAGCCGAACAATGTACCTCCTCCTTACGATATGAATAAAGCTAAGTGTCTCGCCCCAAATTTTTTGTCTATTATTCGCATTTTCTTCATATTACAACACAATCGGGGGCTCCCCTCACCTCATGACTTTGTCGACTGAGGATAACGCGTGTGCACTTGAGTAGCTGACCATGTCAGGCTAACGAAAAGGGCACACATACAAACAAAGCACCACGTGGTAAACAACAATCAACCTTTACAGCAAAGGGCATAACACGCCCAGTCGAATACATACAAATTTTACATCTATCTTTTTACAGGTCCTACCTATTCTGAAGAATCACCTGCGCACGCTGCTCAAAGAGATCTACAATATGTTCGGCATATTGCCTTACAGCCGCATAATGTGGACGCATATCCCACACACCACCATACGGCCGAAGAGGCGGCCCAGCTACCACAGCAACAAGATCTACATCAGGACGATGTAGCCGCACAAGGGAAAGCGCAGCCTTCACACCCGCAACCAGCTGATACCGCACCAGCTCCCTAACATGATGCACATCTCGAAATTTTGCCAGCAGGCCCCAGAGAGTCGATGGTGCCTCATCCAAGGGAAACATCACTTGCAGAACCGACGCCAGCGAAGTCTTCACTTGACACAGCACCCGCGACACCTGGTGAACACGATCCTGCACAGGTAGCGGTCCATCCAGAAAAAACCGTTGGCCTCCATGTCCTGCTGGGTCAGGTAGTTTATCCGAACAGGAACACACTCCTTTTCCTCCTTAGGAACAAGGTTAGCACCTGCAACACCTGCAAAGTAAGATGACAGGCCAGCAGGCGCATCCGAAAAATGAGCAGCAGCTTGAAAAACTCACATTGAAGTTGTTCGGCCAGACGACGCAACTCCCCCATCAAATACTCCTCTCTGGCAACGCCTCGCTCTGTCTTCGATTTCCAAACATCAGCGTGGCCGCGCACTCCAAGCAATTCTTTCTCATGACTACGAATGCAGTCACGAAGAAACACAAGCTACGATGCATCATCCAAGGATGGCCGCAGCTGCGGCGCAGACGAAGTATCAACGGGATCATCACCCGAAGGTCCCTAGAGGAAAAGAAGGCAGGGATATGAACAAACACACGAATGAACAAAGAGCTCAGAGATACATTATATGTAGCAAAAAGCCACTGCATGGCACAAGGAGTGTTCATATATATATTACAACAAAAGAAACAAAAGCTATCCTACAACTACAAGGCCTAAGAAGCTGCATCCTGAGTAGCCTCGGAGCCGGATTGCCTACTCTTGGCCTCCCCCTGCTGCCTCACCGCGTACTCATCTAGCAAGTCAATCAACTTTGGCCCATAACGTTTAACAACGAGCAGCGTAGAGGGCAAAGGCTACCTCGGATCCATCAGCAGCCGTTGGCATCTAGGAGGTGACCTGAGGAAGATACAGCTCCGCTCCAGACGCCAAGGCCATAGCCAGCCCCACGGATGCACCGATGCCTTTCTTCTTGCGCTTATACGCTGCAGGCGCATCGGCTGACAGCGCATCCGCCAACAATTCGACATCCTCGAGGGAGACGCCCTTGGGGACGATCTCCTTGTAGAAGCGCCCGAGAAACTCCTTGGCCTTGGCAAGTGAGCCGACCACGGTATTGCAGCGGTCTTCGACCGCCGCAGTGGCATCATCCAGAGCACTTCCGTGCTCCAGGGCACCGCGGTCAAACTCGATGCCTGCGGCATCTAAACAAACGGAAGAAGCAACGTGAAATCCAAGCAAAAAAATAAAGATAAGGAAGCCAAAAAGGAACAAACGAAACCACTCACCCGAAATAGCCTTGGCAGCAGCCATCAGCTTGCCGGCTACCTCCTTCTCGCGCGAGGCCGCATCAGTGGCAAGTTGCTCCTCGTGGTCCGTAACCTCCTGCTGTAGGCGCTCCTTGGCTGCAGCTGTGTCGGCTAGCTCCTGCTCGAGGCGCTCCTTCGCACCAACGGAGTCCTCGGCTTTCTTCTCCGCTCGCCCAAGGCTCTTTTTGAAAGCATCAAGCTCACAGAGGGCGGTATTGTTTCCATCTGCAAACAACAGAACACTCATCAGATCAAAGGAAAAGGAAGCAGAGGAAGACGAAAAAGACCAACTCATGAATGTACCCTGAAGCCGCTTGAAGCTGGCCTCCAACACCAGGTGCTGCTGCACCAGCTGGTTGGCGCTTTGCACAAAAGGCTGCAACAAGACACAACTTGTCAAAAGAAAGGCTCGGGGGCTGCGCCCAAGGAACGACCAAGGAAAATTACACATAAGAAAAAACGCTCGGGGGCTCCCCTCGAGATACGTACAAAAACGACATGATCAGCAGATCATCCGACAGATGCTCGGGGGATCCCCCCAAGACACAAAACAAAAAGATCAGCAGATCATCCGAAAAATGCTCGGGGGATCCCCCCGGCAAGAACAAAAAAACTTGCATGGTCAGACGGCGACTCCGAAGGTTCGCCTGTAGTCTTCTAGGGGACAACCACCCGAGCCTTCTGCGGAGAAGGGTTCGGAGCAGCACCCTTAGAGGTGGCCACCGTCCGAGGAGGAGGAGGAGCAACTTTCGACTCCCCCACCATCTCCCGAGCGCCATTGCTGAAGGAGCCATCGGAAGAGTGGCTACAAAAGGAAAAATCAGACAAGTACAAGCACAAAGACGGGAGAAAGCAAAAGCAATGGCAGAGACTTACGAGTCGAAATCGCTCAAGTCGAAAACAGGAGGGGCCCTCCTGCTTTTCTTCTCTTCCTTCTTCCGTTTCGCCGGCGGCTGCGGGGCCATAGCCCGCACGGGCACGGGCGGAATAGGAGAGGAAGAGCCACCATGACCCCCACTATGACGCTCAAGGCATGACGGGTTCCTAGGGGTCGGCGAAGTCGAAGAATCCGACGCTTCGCTCGAGCTCCGCGTCCTCTTTCGAGTCTGCTCCTCGCTAGACTCCAAAGTTTCTTCCGGTGGTGATCGCGCCGAGTGAAGCTCAGACATGGAATCCACTACCTCATTGTCCGGTGCATCCGGAAACAGCTCGGGTAGTGGAGGCGACATGCCCGGTACCTTGAATTCCTGCACAAAATAGACAAACTTTCAAAACACAAGCAAGTGCAAGAAAAACACAGTCGAAAAAAGCACTACGCGCACGCCCCAGATCTATACCTGCGAAACCAGACGAGAGGTGGCGAACGGAGGAGTCAGCGACTTCCCCGGGAGATCCTCTCCAGCCTTGAACTTCAGCAGCTGCCGAGGAATCCTGTCGAGACCCCCCTAGAAAACTCCTCAGCTGAAACCCTAGTCGGATCGTGGCGACTAGAATAAAGGAACATCGGGTGCGCCCTAGCCTGGAGCGGCTGCACCCGACGTTTGAGAAAGGTGCGGATGATATCCACACCGTTCACCTCTTTATCCGGAATCAACTGAAGATCCTCCACCCGACAGTAGAGCTCCTCTATCTCCGCCACCTCACCATCCAAGATGTGGTTCTTCCAGGACCTCTTCGGCTGGATTTTCTGGGAGGGGTCGAAAGGAGCAAGGCCACAGTCCTGCCCAGCCACTATGGAGTCGCGGATGTAAAACCATCGCCTCCGCCAGTACTGGACAGATTCAAACATAGAAAAGGAGAAAACGAGAATGTTGGATTTAAGGGAAATGATACAGCCACCGATGGGGTAAACGCCATTGGAGCCAGATTGCCTCTTCACGGAATAGAGCTTCTGGAAGAGGCCAAAGTGCGGCTCGACACCGAGCCAGCACTCGCAGAATGTGATGAAGCAGTCGACATGAAGAAGAGAGTTCGGTGAAAGATGATGGAGCTGGATGCCATAAAATAAAATCAATCCACGGAGGAAATCGTGGATTGGGAAGGAAAGGCCCCGAAGGACAAAAGCGATGAACATGACCCGAAACCCAGCGGGAGGACGGGGAATTACCTCGTCGTCGGGAACTCTGACGGCCTCCCTATCCTGCGGGATCAGACCCCCCTCACGGAGCTTGCGGAGGTCACCCTCGCGCGTCTCCGATCGCCGCCAGCCACCATCGGTGACGCGAGTAGAGGCAGAACCCTTCTTGCCCCGACGGCAGCACTAGTACCAACTACGGTGGAGGCCTTCTTGGACTTCCCTATCGCAGTGCGATGGTGGCAACGACAAGCACACAGAAACAAAGATGGAAAGGTTCGAAGAAATTCCAGCGCGCAGCAAGGAAAACTCAAGAAGATGGAAGCAGTGAAACGGGAATGGCTGCGATGAAAACAAACAAAGCTTTTCCCCAATTATTATAAGGATGAAGAAGACACACGGTGGCCGTTCATCGGGAAGCCCTAGAGCCAACATCAAGATCTGGCCGTCCACGTGTCAGCACGTCAGGGAACCGTCGCTAACACGCCGTCCACTACACATGGAAATTGAGGCGATGCCGTAATTATCTCCATGCCGTGCGTGACCAGTCAACTCAAAGTCAGAAGGTGGGACCCATGTTCGTCCAGTCACGTCATCTCTGGCGCCGCAGACGCTTGAGGTCACCGATCGTCAGCAATGACGTCATCAAAAGCTATACTAGCAACGGTTATAATTCTTTGGCTACACAGCTAAAAGTACTCAGTCGAATCTACGATTCAACTAACTACTCGGGGGCTACTCCTATCAGGAGCGCTGGCCACGCACCCAAAAAATGATCAAAAAACTACAACATTGAACTATTCTTTGAGTCCTACGTCGAGTCTACGACTCCACTACGGGCTCGGGGGATACTCCCATAGGGAGGATGGATTAAAGCATCCGAAAAATTTGTGTCCTATGGACCTAAAAGTAAACAAATACTGAATTAAAGTCTCTTCTCGAGTCTACGACTCGAACAGACACCCGGGGGCTACTCCCATAGGGAGCGCTGGTCGCGCACCCAATGAATTCTTCGACTATGATCCTGCGGATCAGTATGCAAAAACTTTTTCGGCAACTCTGCCCCAATTAACGCTAAGTGATCAATGTCCTCCTTGGCCACCCGAAACACCTCCGCGGTGATAAACATTCGGATGATGCGTCTGCGACGCAAAGATAAGACCTACAGATACCATCTGATGGCCTGGTAACGCACACGACTGCGCTCTGCTAGTTAAAATCCGTGCCAACAGGCGCGATGAAAAATCCCGACGGATGCGTTGGGTACATCATTTAAAATTTACTGGAATTCCACTCCTGTAAGTCCTCCGCGGCCTGAGTCAAATTACGCCAGCATATGTTCCGGGTTCGAGTCGAGGGACTCGAATCTGAAGAAGATCGTGTTGTTTTGTCCTAAGACAGTTAACTGACCCTGATCCGTCGGGAGAGTCAGGCACACGCATCAACAATCCCTACACACTCAAATTATTCTCTAAACAATCAGAGATAGTTGCACCCAAAGGATTGAAGAGTCCTCAGCCGAATCTACGATTCGACTGAACACTCGGGGGCTACTGACATGGTTATACCCTGCGGGTACATGACCTTAGCATACCTAGTCCAGCCCAAGGAAGGCCCAAGAGAACATGTGCCAGCCCATGAAGGCTTTCGGGTGGCCAGGGCCCATGACGCCTTCGGATCCTTGGAGAACAAGACTAGAGTAGATAGAATATTCAAAGGGGCAAACCCTAAAACCTGTAACCGACTCGATCTGTGCCTGAGACCTGCCTATCTCTATATAAAGGCTAGGAGGGCACGACGAGGAGGGTACTTCTCATACTAGCGCATACACACCTCCATGCCAGATTGCATCTGCGCACCCCTGTACTTTTCGGTTCCGCCGTAATCAAGAGCACACAAGCAGGAGTAGGGTTTTCCCTCCGGGGGCCTGAACCTGGGTAAACCTCGTTTCCCCGTGTTGCTTGTTTGCTAACCGTTCCGCGATCTCCAGCATCCCCATCTTCTCCAAAACCCAAGCTCATAACAATGTGCATTGACGAGATTAAACCTCGTAAAACTTGGTTTCTTGGGAGTTAGAGGCATGAGTAGAACTTACTCATACAAGTGGAGGCTAGCAAAAGACTGGGAGCAAGCAATTAAGAGAGCAATAATGGCGAAAATCATGTAGTGCAACAAAGCATACTAATCAAAGCAAAGAGTGGTACTACAAGTAAAGGACTAAATGATCATAGAGGCTAATGGTGACTTTGTGAGAGTCATAACATGGTGTGATCATGTGCCAAGTCAACCCAAGCAAAGCATCAAAGGAGAATACCACAATACTATGGATTTGCATGCTAAAACAACGCATAATTTCTTCAAGGCACACTAAGCAATCCCAATTGTTTGGAACAAGACATGCTACAGCAATAATCACTAAGCATAAGGTCAAAACAACACCTAGCATGTCATGCTAAAGTCTAAGTCATAGTCAATGCAAGTTCCTCTTGCACTTCAAGCAAGAACTTACTACTCCTTTCCAACACCAAGCAATCTTATTTGCAAAATAACACAGCGAGAACTGGAGTCCAAACTACTTTATTCAAGCAAACTAAACAACCTAAGCAAAGCAAACGAAAACTAAGACGCTCCAAGAACAACACAACTTGGCATGAAACAATAAAAATGAAGTGTCTAGACAGACCTGAGCTTTTTATTAATGAAGAAGGGGATGCCTTGGGCATCCCCAAGCTTTGACGCCTGTACCTCTTGGATATTTCTTGGGGTGACACCATGGTGGCATCCCCAAGCTTGAGCTTTTGTCCATTCTTCATCTCATTGCATCATTCTCTCTCTACACCTGAAATTTTTCCTTCATAACAAAACTTCACACAATCTTCATTAGCAACATTAGTGTATTCAAAAGATTTTAGACCACTGGCAAAGCTTTGGAACAGCAAGGCTTTTCACTAAAAACACAAGCTACTGCAGTAAATACTTCAAAAAGCTCAATTCACCTAAAGAGAACTCAAAAAGGAATCAATAAGAAGCAAATGCAAATAATGGTAGTAATCTGTCAAAACAGACTAGCAGGTAGAAACTGATTTTTTCGAACATCTTATGTTGCTCAAATCAAAAAGTGTTGAACTAATTAAAGTTAGCTAAAATACTGGGAGATGTATTTGTAAATTTTGAGCGCAATCCGAGTTACATAGCCTCCTCACGATTTTTTTTTGGTGGAGGACAGAAATCTGTTTCGGGACAGCAACTCCCCAAATCTTACTTCCCTCTTATTAGAGGTCATTCTTGGCACAAAAAGCAAATAAAAGGGATAATGAGAGGTCATTACTGAAGTAATAACTTCCAAGACTCAAGTAAACTCTTGGTTTATCTCCCAACAAGTACTTTTCTTTAACGCCTTTAAGTTAGGCACAAGAAGCACGAAGAATCAAGTATTTTCAAATGAGGAAGCATTAACATCAAACCTTGCTTTCAAAGGAGGATCAAAAAACAACTTCTCTCTTTTCATTGGGAAGTGTTCAATACCTTTATTGAATGGAAAATGATATTTAATGGTGCTTTATTTCATATCAATGATGGCACCAACTGTTCTAAAAAAAGGTCTTCCAAAGTAATAGGACAAGAAGCATTGTATTCAACATCCAAAACATAGAAATAAACAGGGACATAAGCATTGTTAACCATAATGAGAACATCATTAATACTCCCCATGAGTTTCTTCTTAGAATTATCATTGAGTGGGACATCCAAATAACAATCTTCTAATGGTGGAAAATCAAGCATTTCATAAATCTTCCTAGGCATAATAGAAACACTAGAACCAAGATCACATGAAGCTTTGAGATCAAAGTCATTCACTTGCATATTAATAATGGGTTCCCAACTATCTTCTACTTTCCTAGGAATAGAAGCTTTGTGTTTTAGCTTCTCTTCCTTAATCTTAACAAGAGCATCTGTAATGTGTTTAGTGAAAGCAACATGCATATCACTAGCATCAGGACTTCTAGCAAGCTTTTGAAAGAACATAATTACTTCAGAAATATTGCAACCATCAATATCAAAGTCAAACTTGGCATCACTAGTAGTAGGCTCAACAGGCTTAGGCATAGTAGGAGTAGGAATTGGGACTACTGGTGGTTTAGTGGTGATAGTGCACACACTATTGTTTCTATCAATTTCAGCTTCCCTTTCCCACTTAGCATGGAGTTGAGCTAACAGCCTAACATTTTCATCAATAGTAACTTGTATGCCATGAGCTGTAGCAAAGTTGTTTTCCATAGTTTCAGGTTTAGCAGCCATTTTATTAATCGAGGACTGAGCTTCAGACAAAGAGGATATATTTTCCTCAACAGTTAAAAGCTTTTCCTCTATAGTCTTATTGAAAGTGGTTTGTTTACTAATAAAGTCCTTGAGCAAGACTTCAAGTTCAGAGGGGGCACTTTTAGCATTATTATAAGAACTTCCAAAGGAATTGCCATTATTAGGAGGATAAGGCCTATAATTGTTGTTGCTACCAAAATTATTCCTATAGACATTGTTGTTGAAATTGTTGTTTCTACTGAAGTTCACATCAACTTGCTCTTCTTGAGCAACCAAAGAGGCTAAGGGAACACTATTAGGATCTAGAGGAGCTTTCCCATTAACAAGCATAGCCATAATAACATCAATCTTTTCACTCAAAGAGGAAGTTTTCTCAACAGAATTTACCTTCTTACCATGTGGAGCTATCTCAAAATGCCATTCAGAGTAGTTAACCATCATATTATCAAGGAGACTTGTTGCAACACCCAAGGTGAGGCCCATAAAGGTACCTCCAGCAGCTGAATCCAACAGATTTCTTGAGGATAAGTTCAAACATGCATAAAAAGTCTGGATAATCATACAAGAAGTGAGTCCATGAGTAGGGCAATTTTTAACCAAAGATTTCATTCTTTCCCAAGCTGGAGCAACATGTTCACTATCAAGTTGCTTAAATTTCATAATATCACTTCTCATAGAAATAATCTTAGCAGGAGGATAGTACTTTCCAGTAAAAGCATCTTTGCACTTAGTCCAAGAATCAATACTATTTTTAGGCAAAGAAAGCAACCATTCTTTAAATTTTCCCCTCAAGGATAAAGGAAAAAGCTTGAGCTTAATAATATCTCCATCTACATCCTTATACTTTTGCATCTCACAAAGTTCAACAAAGCTATTAAGATGGGCAGCAGGATCATCAACACCAGCACCAGAAAATTTCTCTCTCATCACAAGATTCAACAAAGCAGGCTTAATTTCATAAAAGGAAGCATCGGGAGCAGGTGGAATAATAGGTGTGCTAAGGAAATCATTGTTGTTGGTGCTAGTGAAGTCACACAACTTGGTGTTCTCAACAGAGTTCATTTTGGCAAAGGTGGGCAAGCCAAAAACAACAGCAGCAGCTAGAGCAGGAACTAATTTTTGTGTGCTTTTGAAAGAGGCAAGCAAACCAAACTAGACTATTTTTTTGGGTTTTTTGGAAAGAGGCAAACAAAACCAAGCAAAAGAAATAAAGCAAACTAAAAACAAAGTAAAGAGAAAGGAAGTGAAGGACTCCCCTAGTGAAGACGTCCTTAGCCTCCCCGGCAACGGCACCAGAAAGACTTGTTGATGGTGACTAGTTGACGTGGGAGCTTCTTTCTTTATTCCCCGACAACGGCGCCAGAAAGACTTGATGGTGCTCTACGTGGCACTTCGTTGGTAACCCCAAGCGCATGGTGTGAAGAGCAAGCAGCAAGTTTTCCCTCAGTTGAGACTGAGGTTATCGAACCAGAAGGAGGAAGGAAACGTCACACAGGTGTTGCAAACAACGTGGAGACCTACACAACACAAAATCAAGACTTAGTCCCAACGAATCAGTGAGGTTGTCAAGCTCACCGGTTTGCTGTAACAAAGTATTAAACATATGGTGTGGAAGGTAATGGTGGTTTGCAGCAAGTAAACAAGTAACAGTGGAATATGTATCAATGGTAAAGATTGGACCGAGGTCCATAGTTCACTAGAGGTGCTCTCCTTAGATAAACAACATGGCATGAAGGGTAAACAAATTACAGCAGGGCAATTGACAGGAACTGAGCAAGGCATAACAATGCAATTACTAGTCAGAAAGATCCTATGAGGTTGATTGGGCAATACAACAAGATACATAGACCGCCATCCAACTGCATCTATGACTAGAAGTCCACCTTCAGGTTATCATCCGAACCCCCTCCACTATTAAGTTGCAAGCAACAAACAACTGCTTTAAGCAAAGTGTGTAAGGTAAACAGTCCACATGTTCCATGAACAAGAGACCGTTGTTTTCTCCCTAGTAGCAATAACACATCTACAACCATAGAGATTATTGTCACTTCCCTTGGAAACTAGAGGCGTGAACCCACTATCGAGCATAAATATCCCCTCTTGGAGTCACTAGCAACTACTTGGCCAAGATAGCTACTAACAACGGAGAGCATGCAAGATCACAAAAACACAGACATGATAGAATCATAAAGACAAAACCATTAATCAAACCAACATAATAATCTCAATATCATCGGATCCCCGCAAACACAACATGCATGATTACAAATAGATTAGATCTTGATCATGAACGGAGATCACAAGATCTATACATGAAAGCACAAAGGAGGAGATACAACCATCTAGCTACTACAGGGACCCATAGTCCAAGGTGGAACTACTCACGCATCATACTGGAGAGAAGGCCTCCGGGATGATCTCCCCTCCGGCAGGGTGCCGGGAAGAACTTCAGATCACCCCGATCTAGGGACGATGGTGGCGGCGGCTATAGACGGTTTCGTGGATATTGATTGGGTACTCAGGATTTCTGCATCGGGGGCTTATTATAGGCGAAGGGGGAGACCGAGGCGGCGGCCAGGGCCACCAAACCCTAGCCAGGCGCGGGGTGGGACCAACCCGCGCCTGGGGTAGGTCTGGCCCCCCTGGCTGGCCCCTCCGGCTCTCCTCTGGACTTCTTGTTCCCACGGAAAGT
Source organism: Avena atlantica (assembly GCA_910589765.1). NCBI lineage: Eukaryota > Viridiplantae > Streptophyta > Magnoliopsida > Poales > Poaceae > Avena > Avena atlantica. The sequence continues at coordinate 501,536,402 of OU342739.1, forward strand.
AATTGACTTTGTCGTTTGTCCCGTCCAATTCCGAGAATATTTCTTTACTAGATTTTCTGAAACCAAAAACAACAGAAAATAGGCATCTGGCACTGTTGCAACTTGTTAGTAGGTTAGTACCAGAAAACATGTAAAAAGCACCTCAAAGTGTGGACAAGTAAAGCAAAGTAGATACTAAACAAGCATAGAGCATCAAAAATTATAGATACGATTCCAACGTATCAACAGCCGATGACTGCATATCACACTGCTCCAACTTATGCATCATGGATCTACAATGCTTTGACCCATGCCTCCTATGGTGCTACACCGTCCCCCTATGTGCCCAATTACAATGATGGTGGCTCCTCCTTCACACCGATCCCGGCTATATTACCAACGCCTCCACAACCGCCAACTCTACTACCCACACCAACCTCGACTTTAACTCTGACCTGGGACCAAGATGCTTTTCTCTAGGCCATGATTTTTTTTGCTTCTCAAGGGAACTCAATTAAGGATTGGATTTTCGATTCTGATGCTTCTAGTCATATGTCTACATTGACTAATTTGCTGTCAACACCCGGATTTTTAATCCCAGATGCCAGTTATGCCATACATCGCAATCCCATGATTACCATTTTTGCAAGACATAACGGAATTGGATACCATCACTACTAGAGAAAAGCTTATGCGAGGCGCACCTAAAAGCTTATGCGAGGCGCATATCATATGCGCCTCTAGCTTCAATCCTCGGCTATTTTTATGCGAGGCGCATATGATATGCGCCTCCTATACTTCACATATGCGAGGCGCATATTGATATGCGCCTCCTATATTATTATGCGAGGCGCATATCGATATGCGCCTCGCATATGTGAAGTATATGCGCCTCGCATATGTTTTACAATGCGCCTCGTATATTTATAGTATATGCGCCTCCTATAGTGTCCTATATGCGCCTCCTGTAATATTTTCGAAATTCAAGTTTTACATACCACTATAAATAATAATATACAAATATTCAAATATACAATATAGTCCAGAATACAGTATAAAGAGCACAGAATTTTTCAGAAACTTGCAATTTGACAAAGCATAATAGAACCAACATGAATACAATACATTACACATCAATCATGACATACAAGTTCATACATCAAGTGTTTGTGCCACAAGTTCACACCTCCGAGTACAAGTTCACAATCACAATCGCATATGTGCTCGGAAGGGTCTCGATCATCAACATCATCATGGAGTCATCACAAACAACGACAACACCATCTTATCAAACGGAACCACCGGGCTGGCACATCTCCACGTCATCTACCATCACCACAGCGCCGCGTCCATCGGCAAATCACCACCCAAAAACAGAGTGAGCAACGGAGCCGCTGTAGAAACAGGGACAACAAGCACCACGTTAGAGAGGATTAACCAGAGTAACCAAGGGCCAGAGGCTTGTTGACTGGAAGGAGCAAAACACCGAACATGCTTAGGGCGGGATGCAGGAACACACGATGGTCGACCTGCCAAAAAATGAGGTGCAGGCACGGCGGGATTGCAGAGAAAGGAGACGACGCTAGCACACACACGCGCGTGGGAGGCAGGGCACGAGGTCGACGCCGGGATTGCGCATGGCCACGGCGTGGGGCTTGCTGCAGGCGGACCACGGAGTAGAGATCGTCCAACGGGCACTGCGCGAGCCGGAGCCGTCGAGGCTGTCGTCGGTGGCGGAGCTGAGCCGCCGCGCCTCCTTCTCCTTCTCGGTGCTGCCGCGGCGGGCCCCGTAGGCGACGGTGCCAGCCAGGTGCCTCATGCCGCGCAGCCAGCCCCTGCGTGGCTTGGAGGACGGGGGGGCGGCAGCGGCGTGGGTGTGGGAGGCGGAGGAGGGGGTGGTGGTCGCCCGGCGCATGAGCTCATGCACGATCGGGGAGCGGCCGAGGCAGAGCTCGAACTCCTCGAGCAAAAGCTCCCTGCCCGTGCCCACCTCCCGGACCACCTCGTCGTGCACCTCCCCGAGCTCGAACTCCGTGCCGTCGTCCAGGTTCCGGATCCGGCATTGCTGCTCCACGACGCCAAAGACGCCGCCGAAGCTCGGGTTCCGCGCCAGCAGCGGCTTCCCGTGCCCCGCGGATCTGGGCTTGTTCGGCGCTGGTAAAGCAGCGGGCTCAGGCGGAGGCGAGGTGGTGGCGGGAGGAGGCGGGGAAGGGGACCTGCGCGGCGAGCGAGGTGGGGAGGAGGAGGAGGAGATGCGGCGGGGGGAGTGGGGCTGTAAGGAGCCCGAGGAGGAGATGCGACGGCGACCCTTCTCCCAGGGCAGGATTGGGGAGCCGCGAGGAGAGAGAGGCAGGGAGAATCTGTGGGGAGAGAGAAGTGGAGAAAACTGGAGTTTTGGGAGGAGGCGAGGTGGGGGTGGGAGAAGGAAGGAGGGCTGGTGCGCGTGTGGACTTTTCACTTCGCCCGTGTGGAGTGAGGTGGGGTGGGCTGTCGCTGCTGGAAAAAAGTGGTGCCAGGTTATGCGAGGCGCATATTGCACAATATGCGTCTCCTATAATTCAAACTATAAGAGGCGCATATAGCAATATGCACCTCGCATATGCGGCCACCTACCTCCGCCCGGGCCCGTAGGAGTTACTTGAGGCGCATATGGCCATATGCGCCTCGCATATTATCAAATATAGGAGGTGCATATAACCATATGCGCCTCACATATTCGTGCACCTACCAACACTCGGGCCCACACAGATTATGCGAGGCGCATTCTGCCCATATGCGCCTCCCCTATCTAATATATAGGAGGCGCATATGACTGGAATGCGCCTCGCATAAAATGGGGCTGCTAGATTTAGTCCGTATAGGGCTTATAGGAGGCGCATTCTTATCATATGCGCCTCGCCTATTTTTATACTAGAGGCGCATGGAGAAGGAGTGTGCCTCGCCTATTTTATAGGAGGCGCATATGGTCTAAATGTGCCTCGCATAAGCATGTCTCCTATAGCCTTTTCTCTAGTAGTGCATAGTACATCATCCATTACAACCGTACATAAGTTCTTACACAAATAGGGATCTCATGATCCAGTTCTTAATACAACATCAAGCAGCGGAATACGTAATAATAACGGTAGCGTAGGCGAAGCTCCATCTTCGGGGTCACAGGCAATGCTGACAATGGGAGATGATCCTAGTTATCATAACCTTCCTGGAGTCCATCCTCCAGGTACTCCTCTTCATAGTCTGGCCATGGGAATAGCCAGGGACAAAGCCATGAGTACTCTTTAAGTACTCGCAAACTAATACTAACATGAAAAAAAGGGTTTTTGATAATAGGTCACTAGGCTCTAGGGTTATTTTGCAAAAGCGAGATTTATCTCTACTAAGTTTAGAAGCAACGAATAACTAGTCACAATTTTATAACTCCTAAGTGGGAACTTGTATTCCATATCACAACCCTGTTGTGGTCAATTCAAAGTCTTAATCCATTTCACAAGTCATTTTGAAAAGTCTGACAGGGGAACAGTATGGCCACTCCAACTGTCCATAACCGCGGACGCGGCTATTCGAATAGTTTGACACTCTGCAGAGATTGTACACTTTCACCACAACATTCGATACATCCGTCAGGAACAAATCCTGAATTCACCATACTCAATATGCGGACAATCAATCCTAACTTTCAATTACACGCCCTAGTATAAGCACCTCTCCTGTGAGTTTGGCCTCCCAACCATGACCAACTGTCATCTTTGGTACTGCACAGGTGGACAATCTTCACAAGGTAGCCTCAGCTCAGACCTTGGCCGTGAGGGAACTAATACCAAGGTATATAAGTTTCCAGTCAAGCCCTACCCAATCTTCGGGTATTGTGGTTGTACGATAAAATTGGAATGGTATTGCATCCAGACAACCATCAGGTTTATAAAGGGCTAAGGCTCATGCCTCAACATTTTCATCACCAAAATCATCAGGTGTTCGGAAACACATGTCCAAAACATTTCAATAGAATGATCCATCATTCCAAAGTTTTCATAACCATTTTTCCACCAAGTATTCCCATCTAAAGTTGATCAAGTTTTATGCTTAGCACTAGCATCTACAAGTGGGGGTAAACACTAATGAGGGGTGGTAAACTAGTGGAGTTTTAACTAGGTTCAATCTCATGCCTTAGGATGACATCAAGATTATCTAGCTTAGGCCAAATTTTATGCTCTTTATGCAACCTTCACATATCTTTCTAGTATCTACCATTCTCTTAAGTAAACCCTGAGTAAGAGCTTTGATAAAGAAATAAAGTAAGAAGCTTGCAAGTAAAACTAGGATTGGTTTATCAAGTGGAGATGATCATATATGCTTAAGGCATATAATTGGCATGGTAACAAGCAAGTATTAGCGTGCATTAGTAGGGTATCTTGCAAGTGTTATCTTGCATCAATATCAGTATAAGCTTGCTAAATTGCAAGTGTTAGCTTGCCTTGTGCAGAGAAGTGGTTGAAGTTCTCCTCGGCTTCTCCTTCGTAGAATCCTCCTTCCTCCTCGTATCCTTGGTCGGTACTAGCGTCTATAAATAAATACGATGTACACAATCACCAAACCATACTTAACTACTTGCAATCATCACACACAAGGGTCCTATAGATGATCTAACATCATCACTAACATTACAAGATTAAAGCTTGGTTTAATTCCTTTTATTTTTAGAAAAGTAATTTCTACTCATTGAAAAACTACTTAAGATTTAATATTCTCCAAACCAAATATGGGATCATGTTGACACATGTCATCACCACATATTGTAGTTCATGGGAATGTGTTTTAAAGTGGTGTCACAATTTAATAAGGTTTTACCCTTTTATTTTAATTAATTAAAGTGGCTAGAAATGCCTATGGGGCATTCTTTTATTACTTGAACATTATTTCCGTAAGTAAACCTATATATTTTTATATAATCTGAAAGGTATGGTTAAATTTGATTTTTGAGAGTTGGAATCAACTCAAAAGCTATTATGGTTTAAATTTGAAAAATGTTTGAATGCAGAAAAGCTTCTGCCTTGTTATTTTTACCATGGGTGATCTATAAATCCAAATGACTTGAATCTAACGGGCTTGGATTCAGCATTCCCAGAACTTTCTAACAAAATTGGTTTCATTCAATTTGGTGCACTGGATCGATCTAGGTTGATTTTTGAAACTGGGTACAAAAGTGTGTTTGAAATAAAATGTAAAAGGTTTAATTCAAATAACTGGGCTGCGCGGGAAAAGTTAACGGGCCGGCCTGCTAAGCATAGCGCTTTCGCGGGCTGTTTAAGTGGTTTTCCCTACTCGTCAGTGAGATAGGGGTGCGAAGCGGTACGGGGCAACGTGGTGTGTTCGATCTGGTTCTAATCCAACGGCTGGGAGTCCTCGTCGACGTTGGGCAACGCCGGCGAGATAGAAACCTAGCGCGGCCAGTGGGGGTTGTTGGGGTCTCACCGGGGTGCAGGCGAGGGTCGGCGAGGCGGGCGAACGACGAAGTCAACGACGGCGAATCTCCTGGTACCGGTGGCTCCTCCTGGGGCGGCTCCAATCGCTGGCTCCCTTCTTCTCCAGAGGCGGCGGGCTCCGGTGAAATTCCGGCGGTGAGCTGCTCGCCTTGCTCCGGGAACGGTGTGGCACGATCAGTGATGAGAGGGGAGTAGAATGGTGTGCTCAATTCGGCTGGGGTGGCCTCTATTTAAAGTCGAGCGAGGGGACTGACGGGGCGCACGGTGAGCTCGTCAGGGGCGATGGTACAGACGGCTATTGGCATGGGCGAAGGTAGGGGCGGTGCGGTGTTCCCTGGCGATGCTCAATGATACGGTGGCGAGACGTGGGGCGGTGCGGGTTGGTCTGGAACACGCGACGCTCTGCCTTGCAGAGGCGGCGTCTTCGACGGCGAGCGGTGGTTGTGCGGCATGGGGCGGCGAACGGGGATGTCTGGCGGTCTCCTGGGTCGGTGGCGATCGTGTATGCACGCGGCGAAGGCGGCGCGCGGTCTGTGGGCTTCGGTCGAGGGTGGCGCTCTGGCGCATGCTCGGCATGGTTGGCAGAGGCACGGGCGCGGCGTTCCTGGGTGCTCTGGTCGGCCTCTTTGAGGCAGGGCTGGTCGAGAGGGGGCGGTGAGGCATGGGTGATCTCCTAGACAAGGTTGGCATGACTAGTTTCCTTCCTAGCTTGCTGTCTACACTGGGGTAGCATGGGTGGCTTCGGCTGATCACCATTGATGGCATTGCCAAGCTCACAGTGGTGCTAGTGCTTGGTTAATCTTGCTAGATGATCTACTGAGATGGTTGTGTGCTAGATAGGTAACCAGTTAGGCTCAAAACACTACACACTATAGTGTTTTGATTTTGTTTGATTTGTGTCTGCCAAGTGTTTGATGAAATGGCCGCATGAATTCAAGTTTTGAATTTTGAAAAAAAAATTGGTGGGTGTGCTAGATTGGTGCTGGTGAGTCTGCAGATGCTTGGGATTTGAAAGTTGAGCTTGTTTGAGTGGTTTTTGAAAAAGTGGGATCTTCCCATATGATAAAGATTCAATTTTGAATTGTCATTTAAACTATGCATTTGAAAGTTTTTGGATGATCACAAAGTGGGCCTTGATACTTTTTTATGAGTACAATCCAGGGGTTCAAAGATCCAGAAAAGTTTCTGTCAGGTTCTGAAAGTTTGAGACAGCCAAAGTAGGGATGGGAGTTAAATTGGTCAAAATGACCATTCCTTTATTTTATTTGTTTTGCTTTACTTGTCTTTGGGAAAAGTGTGGGAAATGTTTAGATGATGTTTATTTCACCTAAGAAACATTTTACAAGCAAAGAAACACACAAACAAGGTGGTTCAAAAGAATTTCAAATTAAATGCATACACATATGCATGCTTTCATAATTTTATTTAGAAAAGTTTTTTGTTAACCCTAATTTTGATGATTAGAGTTTGATGATTTAAGTTTAGTATTTTTGGGATGTTACAAACCTTCCACCCTTAAACAAAATATCGTCCCGAGATTTTAAAAAGGACGAAAAGATTACCTAGGATTTGAAGAGATCGGGAAACTCCGTCCTGATGTGATCTTCGCGCTCCCAGGTAGCTTCCTCTTCTGTGTGGTTGCTCCACTGAATCTTGAGAAACTTGATGCTTCGGGTTCGGGTAGTTCGAAAAGCTTCTTCCAAAATACGGATGGGTACTTCGGGATAAGTCAGGTCATCATTGATCTCTGTGGTCCGGTGATCGATATTTTTGAACACTTCGGTCTTCTCTGGGACTTCGAGACACTTGCGAAGTAACGAGATATGGAACATATTGTGCACGGCTGACATCTCTTCGGGTAGTTCCAGTTGATACGATACTTCTCCTTGACGGTTCAGAATCTTGAAAGGTCCGATATATCTGGGGGCTAACTTTCCTTTGAGTTGGAAACGTTGCATTCCCTTCAATGGCGACACTTTCAGATAAACGAAGTCTCCTATGTTGAAGGCGAGGTCTCTACGTCTCTTGTCGGCGTAACTCTTTTGTCTGGATTGGGCAGTCTTGAGGTGCTCACGAATCTTGTGAACCTTCTCTTCTGCTTCTTATAGGATGTCGGGTCCGAAAATCTGACTCTCTCCTACTTCCGACCAGTTCAAAGGGGTGCGACACTTCCTTCCGTACATGAATTCAAATGGGGCCATTTGCAAACTGGCTTGATAACTGTTGTTGTATGAGAATTCTGCAAACGGCAGACAGTCTTCCCACTTGGATCCATATTCTAACACGCATGCTCTCAGCATATCTTCGAGTATTTGATTTACTCGCTCTGTTTGTCCATCGGTCTGGGGGTGCTACGCGGTGCTGAAATCTAGACGGGTTCCTAAACCTTCTTGGACTTTCTTCCAGAATCTCGAGGTAAACTGAGTTCCTCGATCCGATACGATGTTCTTGGGGACTCCATGCAAACTAACGATTCTAGCGATGTACAACTCTGCTAGTTTCGAACCTGATATGTGGTCTTGACGGGTAAGAAATGGGCAACTTTGGATAATCTGTCCACTATGACCCAGATAGAGTCATTTCCCCTACTAGAAGTAGACAGACCAGTGATAAAGTCCATTCCAACAGAATCCCATTTCCATTCCAGAATCTGCAAGGGTTGCAACAATCCAGCGGGTCTTTGATGTCCTGCCTTGACTCGCTGGCATATGTCACACTTGGCGATATAGCTTCGGATTTCTCTCTTCATCTTATACCACCAAAATTGCTCTTTTAAATCTTGATACATCTTAGTTCCTCCGGGATGGATAGAATAAAGAGTATCATGAGCCTCCTTCAAAATAACTTCTTTCAACTCAGAATCTGCTGGTACACAAAAGGCGTCCTTTGTACCACAAAACTCCTTCTTCGTCCTCGGTGAATCCGGGTACTTTGCCTATACCGATACGACACTTGATTCCTTCAATACTAGCATTTACCTTCTGCGCCTCTCTAATCTGACTGATCAAAGTGGGTTGGAGTTCTATGCTAGCCAAAAATCCTTCACTTACTAATTCCATTCGAAAATCTTCCATCTCTTTGTGCAAACTTGGTTGCTCCTTCAAAATCATGGAGTTCAAGCGGCACGGCAATCTGCTAAGGGCATCTGCTACCACATTGGCTTTACCAGGGTGATAGGGAATGTCCAGGTCGTTATCCTTGATTAGCTCAATCCATCTTCTCTGTCTCATATTCAGCTCCTTCTGAGTGAATATATACTTTAGGCTCTTGTGATCCGAATAGATCTCACAACGGTTTCCCATCAGGTAATGTCTCCATGTTTTCAAAGCTAGAACTACAGCTGCGAGTTCGAGGTCATGGGTTGGGTAGTTTTGCTCAGGTTGCTTCAGTTGTCGAGATAGATAAGATATAACTTTGCCTTCTTGCATTAGCACACATCCGAGACCAATCTTGGATGCGTCACAATACACATCGAAGGGCTTCGTGATATCCGGCATGATCAAGATTGGGGCTGAAATCAATCTCCTCTTGAGTTCTTGAAAACTCGCTTCACACTTGTCTGTCCATTCAAACTTCTTGTCCTTCTTCAGCAATTGGGTCATGGGTCTGGCGATACTAGAGAATCCTTCTACGAATTTGCGGTAATATCCCGCCAATCCGAGAAATGCACGAACTTGGGTTTGAGTGGTTGGGGCTTGCCAATCTTCTACATCTTTCACTTTGGCAGGGTCAACGGCAATTCCTCCGGCTGATAAAATGTGACCGAGGAATCCTACCTCCTGTAACCAGAATTCACATTTGCTAAACTTTGCATATAGCTGATGCTCTCTAAGGGTTCCAAGAATGGTCCTTAGGTGTAGCTCATGTTCTTCTTCTGATTTGGAATAAATCAGAATGTCATCAATGAAAACAACGACAAACTTATCCAGGAAGTCCATAAAAATCTTATTCATGAGATTCATGAAATAAGCGGGGGCATTGGTTAGTCCAAAAGACATGACTGTATACTCATACAATCCATATCTGGTGGTAAAGGCAGTCTTTGGAATATCCTATGCACGAATTTTGACTTGATGGTAGCCAGTTCTAAGATCAATCTTAGAAAACACCTTGGCACCGGTCAACTGATCAAACAAATCTTCTATCTTGGGCAAGGGGTACTTGTTCTTGATGGTGACATCATTCAATTTCCGATAATCCGTACACAAACGGTTACCTCCATCCTTCTTGTCCACAAACAAGACAGGTGATCTCCAAGGTGATGCACTTGGTTGAATCAATCCAATTTCTAGAATGGAATCCAGTTGCTTCTTCAGTTCTGCGAGCTCGGACGGGTTCATACTATAGGGTCTCTGGGCTATGGGTCCGGTTCCAGGAATTAGTTCGATGATAAACTCGATATCCCGATCTGGGGGCATACCAGGCAAAACATCTGGAAATACATTGGGGTATTCACAGACTATCTGGACTTGGTCAAGGGTAGGTTGGGCTATACTCTTGTTGCATTTGAATTGGTGAGGTAAGGTTTCAGATATATGCTCGACTGATATTCCGGTTGTACTGGTCATGGTGATGGCTTTCTTGGCACAGTCAATCAATTCCTGGTACTACTTCCAAAAATTTAGTTCCGAGTACTATCAGATTAGCATAAAAATATATGCCATGGATTCGGATAGGGACGGCTTTGCAAATTTGCCTAGCCTTGGTGGTTGATCCGGGAATTTGAACAATCATAACATGCTTCAGTTTGGTTGGTTGAATTTTACTAGTGCAAGCAAATTCTTCGGTGACAAATGAGTGCGATGCACCAGAATCAAACAACACTCGTGCAAGTACTGAATTAACAGAAAACATACCCAGCACAACGTCTGGCGCTTCCTGAGCTTCTTCAGCATGCATGAGAAAAAGACGGCCATTGCGGTTGAGTGAATTCCCTGGGGCAAATCTTCTCCCTAGCTGAACACGACGCTGCCGCTGAGCTGGGACATTGGCATTGGGGGCTACGGCATTCTTCTTGTTGGGGCACTCGTTGGAATAGTGAACTTTATTTCCACAGTCATAACAAGTCAATTGCGACTTGTCCTTTGCTGCTACAGGCACAGCATTGCTTCAAGTCCTAGGGGCACGATTGAAATTGCTAGCGTTGCCGGGGTTGTTGTGATTTCCTCCGGGCCTAGGGTTTCCACGGTTGGGATAGGTCGGACGGTTCATCGGGGGTCTGTTGGTTCTTGGGGTAAATCCTGGAGATGGGTTAGTGCGATACTTTGGGGTCTGATGGGTTCCTGGTTGATGCATCATGCGACGCTTGCGGTTCTCATTGGCCTGGTTGATCTTTCCTTCCATCTGGATAACTGAGTCAACAAGGGCTTCAATATCCGCAAAGGGGATATTGACTAACACAGTCTGCATCTCGTCATGCAGATCATTCAAGAATCTTTCTTTCTTCTTGGCTTCGGTGTCGATCTCATCCGGGGCATACCTAGCTAATGACAAGAATTTGTCACGGTATTCCACTACAGTCATCCTTCCTTGCTTCAGCTCTCTGAACTCGTCTCTCATTCTCTTGATCAAACCTGGTGCCACATGGGTTCTGATAAACTTGGCCTTGAATTCCTCCCAGGTCATCATCTGGCCTCCGGTCATTGCGCGAACACTGTTCCACCATGCCCTGGCATCTCCGGCTAGATAGTGGGTGGCGAACAGAACTTTCTCGTTGGCTTCCACTCCGGCGACTTCTAGGTTATTTTCCATGGTTTGCAGCCAATCATCGGCGTCTAGGGGTTCTTCTGACTTAGTGAAAACAGGTGGGTTGGTATTCTGGAAATTCTTGAGCTTAGATCCATGGTTGTCCTGATTTCCGTGGCCTTGGTTGTTGTGGGAAAGCTGGGCTATCTGTTGCAGGATGGCTAGGTTGGCTTGACGTTCCGCTCTTACAGCTTTGCGGTCAGAAGTCAACATTTGCAGAATCTGCAACATCGGGTCCGGGGATGAACCACTTCCTCCACTTGGCATCTGAAAATTGAGATAGACCGTGAGAAAAGAGGGAATTTTCTAAGGTTTTGGGTCTTTGAAAAGTTTTTAAAGTTTGACTCAGATTTTTCTAGTAACTTGCTTTTTCATTCATTCATTTATAACACACGATACAACACACACCATAACAAAGGAAAGCATATGGTTTTAAGAACCATTCTGAGAACTACGATACAATGGGACCGAATACTACTCACTACGCTAGTGCTCAAGTGCTACTACTCCTCGGAATCGGTGGCTTCATCGTCCTCATCATCATCGATGAAGGCGAAATCATCCTCATCGGTGAAGAAGTCCATAGCCTGATCTTCCAGAAAGTCATCGTCATCGCTGAGATAGGAGTAGGGGTATCCATGAAGATCCTCTCCGGCATTCTCCCTTTCTTCCAACCGCATGTCTCTCTCGTGGATGGTCTCGTCCAAAGATGAGATGCGGTGGCGAAGACGGGCAATGATGCACTCCTTCTTGTCGAGCTGACGGCGGAGAGACTTGCGATCCTTTGCTAACATGGCGATGGTCTGATCCTTCGTCTTGATGATGGCAGACTTGTGGTTGCAGTAGTCACGGCAGTTGTCCAACTCCTGCTGACGATCGTACATCATGAAGCTAAGGTGTTCCAATTGAGTCTTTAGCTCGGGGTGGCATGGGGCTTCCAGTGGTTGTCCATTTGCATCACGCCTTGGGAAAAACTCAAAGCGAGTACCCTTGATCTGATTGATGCTCTGCCCACACAGACGGGAAAGAGCTTCCTGCATGGCCCTGGCAAGTCCATCGAGCCAGTTGTTTTCTCTCAAGGTAAACTGAATTCCTTCCGCAGTGGGAGGTTCAATCTTTCCTCGGAGACTTGCAACAATTAGCCACTACAGATCTTCTCCTCCTTGATCATTGAGCTGAGCTCCGAAGAACTCGGGGTGCGGACGCTCCAGAAGTTCCGAAAGCTGATCCAAATCCCTCTCAAAGATAAGGTCTCCTCCATTCCCCAACTGATAAAACTTGCTATACTTCACGTCCATCTATTAGAATATAGGATGAGTAAGTTAGTAGAGTGATCAAGTGTGTCAAATTTTATGTATTTTGCAAGAGTTTTTGAGGAACATGAATTTTCATGAAAGAATCAAAGGGATAAGAATGAGAATAAGTTTTTGTAAATATTTGTTTTCTTGGGTTTTGAAACTAAGTTTTTTATTCAACGTCCAGTCTAACTAGGGTCTCCTATGATCAGGATGGCTCTGATACCAACTTGTCAACACCCGGATTTTTAATCCCAGATGCCTGTTATGCCATACACCGCAATCCCAGGATTACTATTTTTGCGAGACATAATAAAATTGGATACCATAGTACATCATCCATTACAATCGTACATAAGTTCTTACACAAATAGGGATCTCATGATCCAGTTCTTAATACAACATCAAGCAGCGGAATACGTAATAATAACGGTAGCGTAGGCGAAGCTCCATCTTCGGGGTCACAGGCAATGCTGGTACATAAGTATTCCCATCTAAAGTTGATCAAGTTTTATGCTTAGCACTAGCATCTACAAGTGGGGGTAAACACTAATGAGGGGTGGTAAACTAGTGGAGTTTTAACTAGGTTCAATCTCATGCCTTAGGATGATATCAAGATTATCTAGCTTAGGCCAAATTTTATGCTCTTTATGCAACCTTCACATATCTTTCTAGTATCTACCATTCTCTTAAGTAAACCCTAAGTAAGAGCTTTGATAAAGAAATAAAGTAAGAAGCTTGCAAGTAAAACTAGGATTGGTTTATCAAGTGGAGATGATCATATATGCTTAAGGCATATAATTGGCATGGTAACAAGCAAGTATTAGCGTGCATTAGTAGGGTATCTTGCAAGTGTTATCTTGCATCAATATCAGTATAAGCTTGCTAAATTGCAAGTGTTAGCTTTCTTGTGCAGAGCAGTGGTTGAAGTTCTCCTCGGCTTCTCCTTCGTAGAATCCTCCTTCCTCCTCGTATCCTTGGTCGGTACTAGCGTCTATAAATAAATACGATGTACACAATCACCAAACCATACTTAACTACTTGCAATCATCACACACAAGGTCCTATAGATGATCTAACATCATCACTAACATTACAAGATTAAAGCTGGGTTTAATTCCTTTTATTTTTAGAAAAGTAATTTCTACTCATTGAAAAAACTACTTAAGATTTAATATTCTCCAAACCAAATATGGGATCATGTTGACACATGTCATCACCACATATTGTAGTTCATGGGAATGTGTTTTAAAGTGGTGTCACAATTTAATAAGGTTTTACCCTTTTATTTTAATTAATTAAAGTGGCTAGAAATGCCTATGGGGCATTCTTTTATTACTTGAACATTATTTCTGAAAGTAAACCTATATATTTTTATATAATCTGAAAGGCATGGTTAAATGTGATTTTTGAGAGTTGGAATCAACTCAAAAGCTATTATGGTTTAAATTTGAAAAATATTTGAATGCAGAAAAGCTTCTGCCTTGTTATTTTTACCATGGGTGATCTATAAATCCAAATGACTTGAATCCAACGGGCTTGGATTCAGCATTCCTAGACCTTTCTAACAAAATGCTTTCATTCAATTTGGTGCACTGGATCAATCTAGGTTGATTTTTGAAACTGGGTATAGAAGTGTGTTTGAAATAAAATGGAAAAGGTTTAATTCAAATAACTGGGCTGCGCGGGAAAAGTTAACGGGGCCGGCTGCTAAGCGTAGCGCTTTCGCGGGCTATTTAAGTGGTTGTCCCCACTCGTCAGTGGGACAGGAGGTGCGAAGCGGTACGGGGCAACGTGGTGCGTTTGATCTGGTTCTAATCCAACGGCTGGGAGTCATCGTCGACGTTGGGAAACGCCGGCGAGATAGAAACCTAGCGCGGACAGTGGGGGTTGCTGGGGCCTCACTGGGGTGCAGGCGAGGGTCGGCGAGGCGGGCGAACGAAGAAGTCGACGACGGCGAATCTCCTGGTACCGGTGGCTCCTCCTGGGGCGGCTCCAATCGCTGGCTCCCTTCTTCTCAAGAGGCGGCGGGCTCCGGTGAAATTCCGGCGGTGCGCTGCTCGCCTTGCTCCGGGAACGGTGTGGCATGATCAGTGATGAGAGGGGAGTAGAATGGTGTGCTCAATTCGGCTGGGGGTGGCCTCTATTTATAGTCGAGCGAGGGACCGACGGGGCGCACGGTGAGCTCGTCGGGGGCGATGGTACAGACGGCTATTGGCATGGGCGAAGGTAGGGGACGGTGCGGTGTTCCCTGGCGATACTCAACGATAAAGTGGCGAGACGTGGGGAGGTGCGGGTTGGTCTGGAACACGCGACGCTCTGCGCGGCAGAGGCGGCGTCTTCGACGGCGAGCGGTGGCTGTGCGGCATGGGGCGGCGAATGGGGATGTTTGGCGGTCTCCTGGGTCGGTGGCGATCGTGTATGCACGCGGCGAAGGCGGCGCGCGGTCTGTGGGCTTCGGTCGAGGGTGGCGCTCTGGCGCATGCTCGGCATGGTTGGCAGAGGCACGGGCGCGGCGTTCCTGGGTGCTCTGGTCGGTCTCTTTGAGGCAGGGCTGGTCGAGAGGGGGCGGTGAGGCATGGGTGATCTCCTAGACAAGGTTGGCACGACTAGTTTCCTTCCTAGCTTGCTGTCTACACTGGGGTAGCATGGGTGGCTTCGGCTGATCACCATTGATGGCATTGCCAAGCTCACAGTGGTGCTAGTGCTTGGTTAATCTTGCTAGATGATCTACTGAGATGGTTGTGAGCTAGATAGGGAACCAGTTAGGCTCAAAACACCACACACTATAGTGTTTTGATTTTGTTTGATTTGTGTCTGCCAAGTGTTTGATGAAATGGCCGCATAAATTCAAGTTTTGAATTTTGAACAGATTTTTAGTGAGTGTGCTAGATTGGTGCTGGTGAGTCTGCAGATGCTTGGGTTTTGGAAGTTGAGCTTGTTTGAGTGGTTTTTGAAAAAGTGGGATATTCCCATATGATAAAGATTTAATTTTGAGTTGTCATTTAAACTATGCATTTGAAAGTTTATGAATGATCACAAAGTGGGCCTTAGTACAATCCAGGGGTGCAAAGATCCAGAAAAGTTTCTGTCAGGTTCTGAAAGTTTGAGACAGCCAAAGTAGGCATGGGAGTTAAATTGGTCAAAATGACCATTCCTTTATTTTATTTGTTTTGCTTTACTTGTCTATGGGAAAAGTGTGGGAAATGTTTAGATGATGTTTATTTCACCTAAGAAACATTTTACAAGCAAAGAAACACACAAACAAGGTGGTTCAAAAGAATTTCAAATTAAATGCATACACATATGCATGCTTTCATAATTTTATTTAGAAATTTTTTTTGTTAACCCTAATTTTGATGATTAGAGTTTGATGATTTAAGTTTAGTATTTTTGGGATGTTACATTTGCCTTCTTCTTGCACACCCTCTTGTTTTCCCTCCATTACCCTTGGTGATGGATCTTCTATTCATATTTATTGTGTTGGTCAGGCTCAAATCCAATCTCAAACCAAACCATTGCTTCTTCATGATGTTCTTGTCGCTCTTGTCCTTATTAACAATCTAATTTCTTTTTGCCAATTCACCTCTAACAATCATGTTTCCATCGAATTTGACTCCATGGTGTTCCTGCCACTGTACCTCCCACGTCCATGGAGCCCTCTATTGATCTATGGCACCAACGTCTCTGAAATCCCAATAATAATGTGTTATTGATGCTCCTTAGTGAATTTGCTATACATTGTAATCGAGATTCTCATAATTCTTCTATATGTCAATCGTGTCATTAGGCAAGCATGCCCATATTTCTTTAGTTCCTCTCATACCTCTGGTAATTTTCCTTTTGATTTGTTACATTGCAATCTTTTGACATCCCCTATTGAGAGTGACTCTGGTTTTAAATATTATCTTGTGATTCTTGATGACTATACACATTATGTCTGGACGTTTCCTCTACTCAACAAATCTGATGTCCATAATATTTTTCTCAAGTTTTAGCGATCTCTTTCTGTCCACTTTTTTCTTCCCATACAGTTCATCCAATGTGATAATGGATGTGAATTTGATAATCTTGAAAATGGAAACTTTTTTCTTCAACACGGCATTCTTGTACATTCCTCCTGCCCCTACACCTCTCCCCAAAGCGGCAAGGATAAGCGATCCTTTCGTACCCTAAACGACATAACTCGCACTCTCCTCATTCAATCATCTATGAATCCAAAATTTGGGCTGAAGCGCTCTACACGGCCACCCATCTTCTTAATATTCGACCATCTAAATCTATCCCAACCACAACTCCTTACTTCTCTCTTTTTCTTTGTCATCAAAACTACTCCTGAAGGAGATATGCCCTAGAGGAAAATTATAAAGTGTTGTATTTATCTCTTGTATGTTCATAATATGTTTCATGTTATGCTATAATTGTATAATACGAAATATTAATACACAATGGATGTGTAAACAAACCGTGTCTCTAGTTACCTCTAGCGAACTAGATCATTGGTCAAAACATGATCTAAGGTTTCAGGATCATGGGTGATAGTCCCAATTGACAATGAGGTCATATCATTGGTTGAATGATATGATAGACACACACCCAAAGTTATATTGACAATGAGATCTAGTTACAATTGTTCATCATTGATGATAACACATAAAATTTGCAACCTAGTCCTTTGACCGTGAGATAATACATAATCA
Organism: Avena atlantica; assembly: GCA_910589765.1. Classification (NCBI taxonomy): domain Eukaryota; kingdom Viridiplantae; phylum Streptophyta; class Magnoliopsida; order Poales; family Poaceae; genus Avena; species Avena atlantica. Next base: position 501,553,601 of record OU342739.1, read on the forward strand.
CCGTTACTAGAAGAAGCTTTGATGGTATCAAGTATCAAGACGTGAAAGGTGTGATCATAAAGGTACCATTGGGTTTCCCCAAGGGACGGGTTGAGGAGTATGTATCAAGACCAGGATTTCCCAATCCAAGTAATGGATAAATACGTGTGGCTAACTCGGTGATGTTGCATTAACGAAGCTTGCAAGATTATGACTAGGTCATAGAATGCAACAGCACGGGAACGAGTAAACGAGTTCATCGATAACGAGATCTAACTAGTTATGGAGATACTAAAGATCAAATCTCGGATGAACTAGGTATCCAGTGGCAAAGGGAGTGGTACACGAAGTTGAAGGTTCAAGCGATGAGATTCGTGAATGCACGGGTGGTCATTATGGGCATTGAGGTCCCGTAGATGATCATTGACGCGATAGGGGTCTCAGTTATGTCCAAAGTATTTCCAAATCGAAGGGTGGCACACTTAAGGGTAAGAACGCATATGGATTGAACCGGCACGCAGGAGAAATGAGAGAGAAACCGGAAAGGTTCCGGGTGATACCCGATGATGAATGGAGGGGTCAGAAGTGTTCCCAAGTGAAGATTATAATAATATACTTGTTTTTATTAATTAGTTGCATTATATAACAAACACAATATTTTATTTTATTTTTTAGAGACAGCCCATGCCTAATGGGCCTCACCCGAAGGGAGGCCCAAAGGGGCTAGGCGCCATGGGAGGGGGAGAGGGCTAGGCGTCCAAACCATAGGGCTCCCCCATGTGGGGGGCACCTAGGGCCGTCGACGGCTCCCCCTGGCGGTGGCTTATGGCATCCCCCTCACACCGTGCCCTAGAGATTGCCCCCCCCCACCTCCTATAAATAGAGGGGCTCCCTTCCCTCTAGGTACAACATTCTCTCCTCTCTCTCTCTCATAGTTTCCTTAGAATTTTCTCTCCACAATATTGGTGAGGACTTTCAGGGCACTAGTTTCTCCACCTCTGCACTACCGTCGTGCGTTGGACGGTCTGGCTTCTTTCTTCTTC